>LD348125.1:27873-45110 GCA_001465055.1 Ptychodera flava
AGTGAATGCCAATGACCTCTAGTCGGTGAAAGGAAGTTACTGAATGCAAATGAATGAAGCTTTCTCTGTACAATGATGCCCACTATAGTCATTGTATGGTCTGTCTCTGGATTGTCCATTGTATTTTTGACAAACAAGGACTCATTCCGTCTCTGAACAATTGTCGGCTATTTTTTGAAAACATAAATATCATTACAAGGGGTCAGTGTCATAGGAAAGATATAATGAATACCAACAATCATCAAAATCTTGCAAGTGCAGTGTATAATTTGTTTGCTGGTGTAACCTATAGCAGTGCTCACACAGGCTTTCAGGCAGCTTACGTCTCCCGTTACTCCCATTTGTTTACCAAAAAACTCATTATAAGAGGAATCCAATTGTATATGCACAGTATGTGTGTACATGTACTGGTATGTCCACATTCGCTCAGGGTACACGTGTAGTATGTCCAGAGTCTTGAGAATCACTGATTGAATATTGGACCATTAGCGTTTACAGTATATTTAGTCTAACATCCTGCATTTATGGTTGCAAAGTTTGTGCATTTGGTGCAGTCAGTCCAGAGTACACTGCTGATCAACTATCACTTAGTCCAATGATATCACTTATCTATGATGACCATATCCTGTAATAATGTGGAGATATCGTGACTCATACTCACAGCATCAGCTTGAAAGCCCTGACAGAAACAGCAGGCAGAAAATTGCTCAACATTGTCGAAATTGAACTATATGAAATGCTGGTAAATAATGAAAAATAGATTGGAGATGCATTAGAAGCAAAGAGAGTTATTATTTCTCCCTAGGGGCTCTGTATTCCCAATTGATGTATCAAATTGATCATCCCAAGTCATTCACATATATTACAGTGTATTGTATCTCTACAATTTGGCAGTTAAATTAAGTAGAAAAGAAATATTTATAAGCCTCTGTGTAAACTGATGTTTTCATGTTAGGAGTTGAGATCATTAAACTATCAATATTGAAGCACTAATACATGCAAATGTATCATTAGTCAAGATGCCCACAGGTTTATACTGTCAGTTAAAAAAAGTAAATTTTACAATTTTTTGTGCATGTTGAGTCTCCGCTTGCCAGCTGGGTACATGAATCTGTTCCAATCCAGTTAATACTTGTGGAATGATATGGTGAGAGATGATCAGTCATTATGCAACCTGAAAATATGTGATGCGCTTTATCAAAGTCCTTCCTATTGAATTTCAATGACACTGTGTAAGTTCAGTGGTGGCAACTTGTCTAGAGTTACATGTATGGTGTAACTGTGATTCACTCTCTGGAATCAGAGCAGTCAAAACATAGAGGTTGATACTTGTACATTAGATGCCACAACGAGGTGAATGAGATCTTCTCTGGCGTACTACATCTATTGGTTATGTATCATGTACTGTATCATATGTCCACAACTGTGTTTTTAAATTTGCCATTTTGTATGTCAGTATGAATATGATGCACACATGTATCAACTGATGTGATCCTTCAAGTAAATAAAATGTGATCATTCTGGAGTGACCAGCAACTGTTGCCTTGATAGCCTAGTAAAAAAAACGTGAAAACCAAAACGGCTGACAGATCAGTAGTTTACGTTGCAATGGGTGAGTGTGGCCATGTATACATGTATATGTAATCACAGCACACATTGCATTACAATTATTCACTGCCTACAGCTACTGTACAGTGTGCACTGTAATTTCACAAACTGATGTCATTACCAGACCTGATATCTGTTAGTTGCTGCTAAATTTAGCACACAAAGTAACTCCGCTGAATCCCAACATATTTGAAACAAAATCTGCCCAGTTCATGAACCTTTGTTGGTGGCCGCTTCATGCAGAGTTGGAAATAAATTAATCCCTTTTTTACCATATTTAATATTGAGGAAAGTTTCCGTAGAGCTCATAACATCTCCAAAAGTACATATATGGGAAATTCAATTTCAAAACAGTGTTTGTAGCTTTTGTAATTTCAATATTTCTAAAAATAAATATCCAAGTTCAGACTGTTGATGGGTATTAAACAGATGGCTTGTCAAATTTTATGAAAGTTGTGAAAGATAGGTTGGTTTTCAAGTTTATCCAACGTTGAGTAAACGTTCAGCAAAATTCAGCCTGGCATGATCATTGCTATACTTTACATGTACAATGTACACAAATCTAAAATTGCAGTTTCACAAAACAGTGAAAATGTAGTTTTCTTTGATGGTGTAATGCTGCATAAACTTCATACATACAAAATATGTACCCCAGAGACACCGAATATAGCATGTCTAGAAATCAGGGACATAGAGTTGACAGAGTATGGTGCAGACAGTTTAATTGGCAGTTAACTCACCATACCATCATGTTGCAAATCCTATCTGTAAATTGTAATAATTAGAGTGTACATATTCATTGCTTATGTAAGATCAGTATCACAAAGTGTAAATAAACTATTTTGTATGCCATGTTCGGCTTCAAATTTGATAAATCAAAACCAACTGTAGAAAAGCAGTAATGTAGTTTATGTATTTAATCCTGTTATAATGTTTTTATAATTGAATAGTCCGCTTCAGTAAATTGATGTATGATAAGAACATTGGCGATGTAGTTAATCTATAGAGGCCACCCAGATTTTCTCTTTGGCCATGCAGCTATACTATGTTTGCAGTTAATTTGCAAAATGCATGATTCTCAATATACCGGTACACTATACCTACCACTGACATGTACTTGTATGGTAATTAGCTAATCACTTTTATACCGCATCACTTAGATGATGTGAAAATTTTGTAATAGTTATAATATCCTTTTAGTGTGTCATCATCTGTATCAGGTGTATTTCAAACTCTCTGCCTTTTGCCTGTATGCAACAAGCCCTGTTTAAGGAGCATCATGCAAATGCAACCAGCGAAGGGTTTGTGGCTGGCTGTTGAGTGGTGCTTTACTGTCCTTGTTGTACATGCATGAAAAGTACAGTATACATGAATATGGCCTTGATTTGCCAATTAACCAATATTGTGGCTTCATTACAGCCATGAGTCCCAGGGGTTATGTATGTTTGTGCAGAAGGCCTTTTCCGCTAAACCTGCTTGTCCAAAACAATATGTAAACTTGCTTCACTTAAACTTTCAATATAATTTACATGTATAGTGAGAGAGGAAATTCACAAATATATAGAACTGCCAGCAGTCACTTACAATACAAACAACACGCAGATTGTATGATGTGGAAATCAAAAATAGTTTTACTGCTGTTGATTGGAAACTGTGAGTATAAATACTTTTGACTTGAAGCTTTGAATATATGTATTTTTGAACATCCATGTACATACCTGTACATGTACCATACAAAATGAACAGATTTGTACTGTACACTTTTCTCCAAACACATGGTGAATACATGTGTACTTGTATGATATTGAGCTCCACAAAAACTCCTTTGAAAGTACAGTAGACATTTGTTTTTGTCAATCTGTCCAATTGATGCATACATCAAGAAAAAAAATTATGACCTATGAGAATATATCAGACCACAATCATAGAGTGACTGATCAAACTGACCAGCATATCTGACATGTTGGCTTTCAGGACTTACGTGTACCTGTACATTAGGTTCCGTCTGTACCATGGCATGATGGTATAGAAAATTCATTGTTTTGACCACCAGAAACAAGAAGAGTTTATGCTAAAATGACTCTTTATCCAACTGTCACTCTTTTGAACAATTCATGATAATATTTATCACCACAACACATGCGTGGCATGGTCCAGTTACAGGCCTTTGCGGAACCTGTGGCATAATATTACCTTCTTAGAAAAAACTGCAGTACATGTGATTGCCTAATCGATTTTTAACAATCGAATACCTATTGAGCACACCAGTGTAAGTGATATAAAAACTGTCTTCTCCACCTCTGTACTTGTATATTATTCTCTATCATTGATGGACATTTCATTTGTTAGCGGGCTTTGTCATTTGCTGAAACAAATTATTCCACAGACCTACATGTACCGTCAAATTGAAAGTACTGGTCACAGATTTGTCTTATTTCTGTTGATGTTGGTATTCTCCACAGTTTGATAAAAAAGCCATGTGGCTAATTTACAATTAATACAAATAATAACACATACACAATTTGCATACGCTTTTGTCAGTAAAATGTGTTTTTTGTATGGTTATTAACACATGAATACATTGCTAAAAATCACAGGGGTGGCCCACCCTCAAAATCCACCAGTGGAGGAATGTGGACACTCTCTCCGCCAAAGGGAATCATTACTGTCCACAAGAGACAAGAGTTTAGATAAATAAAAAATTTCAACATCTGAACTATGCAAGCGGAACAAGATTTATTTACCTATTTATTTATTTATTTAGAAAATCCTTTGCGTGATTTATGGTATTTTGACTTTTATTTCACAGACTTTCAAGGTTTGTTTCACTGATATGAATTCATAGCCAAAGAAACTGAAACTTCTTTGTCCTATTTAATGCATATACGGTACTATCACGAACAGTACTTTATGGTGTCAATACAATGTGAGATACAGTATTATACTGTAATCAATTTCTTTTTCAACATTGTCTTAGCAGTCATTATAAATGTTGTTTGACAAGTAAGCAGATTTAAACAAATTTACCAAAGCAGAAAACAAATAGCTAATGTCTGCGCGCATTTCTGATGCATGACTGCATAAAGCAATGTAGACTACATATGAAAAAGGCAAACAGGCCATTGCAAGAGAACCCTCTACTGTGGGTGCTTCATATACCCTGGAGCGATCAGGGTCTATGGTGCTTCTAAAAGTGAAAATAAAGTTTCATGGAATGTAATGTTACAGAACCAACAGCTGGTTTGAAGAAAGGTAAAATTCTTTACATATTACATTTGTTTACGTATAATATCATCTGTTGGGTACACATACAACATGTACGGCAAGCTCACAAGAGGATGATGAGGTCACAATGCACAAATAATCCACACATAAGATACTCTTTCCTTCTATCTGTGGTGTTGGATTGTATTCATGCATACTCTGCATTGAAAATAAAGTTCTTGAATTTATATACATAAATATTATTTTGACCGTCAGACAAGATCGTTCTGTGGGAAAGGAAGATGGTTGGTGTACATACAGTTCAATAAAATACTTATATTTCCTACATGTACATGTACAATTCATGTGACAGCTATTCATGTCTTTTAGTTGTTGAAAATCCTTTCTGAAGTGAGCTGTTGTAACTGGTGATTGAGATTAGCATGATGTTTGTTCAATGGCAAAATGCGAAAATTTTTGTAAAAACTCACATACATATTGTAACCAGTGATTCGGATTACCATGATTACAATCAGTGGCAAAATGCAGAAATTTTTGTCCAAACAATCTTAATCAGCCTGTCAATATGAAAAACTCGTGTGGGCAAACTTTTGATGCAGATTTTTTTTACAAACTGTCCAACAGTTTTCCTCATGAACAAAAATTTGATACAGCATAATGGAGTGCTGTTGTCATAGAAGAATGATCATGCCACAGGTGATATGATATTTCTTTTTATTTACTGTAAATCACCTAATCCTTTCACAAATACGGGAGGACTACAGTTTCAGTTTAATACTTATTCTAATATCTCATTTTATTTTCAAGTAGGTTCAACTTAAGTTCAGATATTGAATGAATTTGAGAATAGACTTTTTACACGTTTTTTTTTTTCCTCTGTTGTGATCAATTGCAATAAGGTGCAAGTATATGGTAATACATGTACCGTAGTATCTTAATCTTACTGGTGTTGCATTCAGAGGTTGCCACCCGGGGCCAACAGTCAGGCCTCTATGTTTCCCAGAAGGCCTTCCTAAAACATACTGAATTACATTTTATGTGTCTGTGGGGACCTTTTTGTAATAAATTACAACTGCTGGTAGCAGCAGTCTGCCGATACTCCCAACATACACAGTCAACATTGGCCATGCACCAAGATTTCTATTTGAGGACTGCTTTACTTACATATGTACTCTTGAACAGGTCAAGTGCAGGTACATGTATGAGACCCCTGTTGATGAACTTATATTGTGACCTTTGAACTTCAACTACGAGGTACTGGGAATGCTGTTCACGTGGACGATTTTCATATTGTCTAATATGAATTACTCAGGATGTTAGTTCTCATGCCATGACAAGTCAGTATAGTTACAGTAATGCATTCCTGTCTACATATTTCAAAAATTTCATTTGATACTGATGTTTCATGAACTTGTATCTGTCCAAGCGGCAGACAAAGGGTTAAATATTTACAGAAGACTTAACAGATGAAATACTTGACATAGTTATGTGTTAGAATTCTCAATTTCAATGATGTTGATCATATAGATCAGACCCACATGTGCATCATGTATCCCACAAAAAGTGTGATATGGAAAAGTGTGTGTAATTTAAGATCAGATCTCATATACATGTATATTGTCCGACTCAAATGTGTGATCTCTAGTAAACATGATGACTGAGGGACAAATGTGTGATCTCTAGTAAACATGATGACTGAGCTCACAAGAAGTAATCTAAACTAGTGTGTGCAGTGATGTTTTGAGACTACAGGCCATGCTTTTAAGGGATTGTAACAGTATTTCAAAGCAAATTATGGAAAATCCAACCCTCACTCTGTCATGGAGTCACAAGTGTCATGTCATTGGACTGTTGGTTTCACCCCATGGCATAGTGTCATAGATTGAAAAAGTACATTCGGCATGTTATGGCAGTGTTCCTCGCCTCGGAATATGAAACTCATGAAGGCATTGATTGTGAACGTAGTAACTTTATACTGTACTTTAAGAAGTTTCCAGCGGATCACCATCAATCTTTTGGGGAAGTGATATACTGATACTTCACATCATGTTAGGATATGAAATTAATAGTGTCGCAGCCTTTTATCTAGACAGTATATATTGATAGGTGTGAGCAAGCTCCTACTGTGTGTGCATACCTGGTTATAGGTAAACTGGGTAATTTTCTATTGTCAATAACTACATTAATACATGTAACATCACATCCCTCTACCAAACACAGTTTATGTTAGGGACTGCAGTAATGTATACAAATGTAGAAATAAGAAAGAGGATTATGTCTGTAGTATACAGCAGTGGTCAGACAAATAAGAATTTGCCAAAATTTGCCTTTCGTGACTTTTTTACCCGAGGTGAAAAGTGTTGTAAAAAGGTATTGAAGTAATGTGGGATAATTCAGAAAAATCTTGTAAAAATGAAACACTGAAATCAGCAGTGCCAAATAACAGTAGCAACAATGCAATGGGTACTGAAAAGTCAAAGCTACCATCTCAACAGGGAAGCCTATGTCACGTCTAGGTAATTGTTACTTGTTATGATAGCCTCATTTAACCTACATGTAGTCACCTAGACTAGCCCCCAGTTGATTTGATTTTCTCTGCAGCACACAGTACAATAAATTACCCACAATTCTCTTTGATTTGTATCCATGAAGTGTACTTTTCTAAAAACTTTTTCAGTTCTGCATGTGAGCACTAATGTTCAGCATCAGAATAATGGTCAAATAATATCTAGTAAAAGTACGTTTAGATATTTCAGTGAAAGTTTCAAAATAACCACTAAACAACCATAAAAGTCACATTCTGCAGGTACTACAAATGCCATGCTTTTTGGGCAGCAAGTTATGACGAACTGAAGGGGTCATTCTCTGAGAAAACTTAGCATGCAAATTTCTTTTGTCACTTCCATCGCAAAAAATCAATATCCTTTTGTTTCATAAAACAGGTGTAACTAGTCTCCCTACCTTCCATTACATTATTCTGTATGGCTGAGGACAAAATCAGAGGCAAATTTTACAAAAACGCTATCTCCTCCCTCAATTATGCATAATTTTCCAAATCATATAGAATGAAAATTGAGAAGAATGGTGTGCATATAAGTACGTTTTCAAAATTTTGACAACTAGTATGTGAATTTGTCTACACATGGGAGACATGGTATACTTCACTGAGGAATCTCCGAGGATACAAATCACAATGAATTATGGGAAATCTACAGTACTGTGCATCAGTTACTGGCTGGCCAATGCATTCACCCAACCATCTACGCAACAGCCTACCACTAACGTGACAGTCTTCTAAAGTTTATTCCTTCAGCTTATTCTGTTTTGATTTATTATATCTACATGTATATGCCCACTGTCTACCGGTCATCCATGATTCCTTATAATGTTCGCTGTGATCCATCGTTCTAGCAAGCAACTACAATATCTGAATTTGTTGTGGCATGCAAAACCAACTTTGAATATACAGGTACAGTGGTTCAACCTTTTGCATGATATTATATAAGTATGTACAAACACATGATATAATCACAACAGCACATCAAATGACTTGTGCTCATCTTGTCTGTCAGATAAATCTATTGCTGCACTTCATGCATGAACACTGTATAACTCCAATAAAATTGTCTTGAACAATTCAATATTTCCTCAAAGATCCATCACCTTATATTTTTTTCATCTGATTCTCAATACAAAGTACGGAAGCTTCATAGTGTCTTCTTTACTTATAAAGTGTAAATCATCAGAAATGAAATCATAATCTTACTGGTTGTTTTTGAAAGCTCTTCAGTCCCATAAAAAATAAAAGTACAAAGATGTAAATTGTGAAGTGATAATTTAAATATGTAAACGAAAATTCCTGTAAGAACATTTTCTCTTCCCCTTCAGCAGTGCAATTTTCACTGTAATTCTATTTTATTCTGTGATGTTTTAATGAAATGATTTCTCAACCTCACAGGAATGCCATCTGTCCATAATGAATATGATGCCAAGTTCCAGTCTGTGACTGCCTATTTATGAAATGCAAACAGTGGCAAATTAGGATACATATCATAATTGTGTGTATTGTAAGAATTCTATTTGATATTCCCAAGACTATCCTTATTACTTGATAACAGTGCAGACAGTCCTTTGCACACCTCTTACATAATTGTTTTAACTTTTTCGTAACAAGATTTTTGTCGACAGTTCAAGTGCCCAAAAGAACCAGAAGTAACACAACATGAACATAACACACCAAACCACAGAAAACAGTGAATTCCATCTATTTCTTTACAAACACAGACTTAATCAGTGAAAATCATATAATCATGTATGCCTATACTGTATGGCAGTTCACTTGGATGTATTACTCATATGGAAGTGTAGAGAAATAAAAAACCACATTGCAAAATTACAGCTACATGCATTCTATTAGTACTGTTACTCAGTACATGTCTGTGGTGGTGTATGCTAATTGTTGACAGGAGTACAGCACTGTGGTTCTTTCATCTCTTTTGATGGCGAACTAAAGCATCATTTGAATGTGAAAGCAACGTCTTCCTGAACTCTAGTCAGACTTTCAGGATGATTTCTCCTGGAAATAACGGGGAAGATAGTGTTTCTAATGAGACAATTTGGTTTCAATGTGTACAATGTAGGTACCTGTATTTGCAGACATTGTGTAGTGTCTGCTGATGACGTAAATGTCAGGCTACTTCCTGTCTTCGCCCTCCACCTTCTATGATGTCTTTCATTACGTTTCCAATAAAGATTGTCACAATTACTGCCTACAAGCGCTCATCTTCATTTTACAATGATTGAAGAATTTGAAATTCAAGAAATTATCTGAATTTGCACCAGTTTCTCAGAAGAGCCAGTGGCAAATAATCCCCTTACCTGCCAGACAGTATCACTTCCCCATCTGCCAAGTCAGTAAAAAGTGGTTTTGACCAAAAACCATATGTATTTTCACCCTCTTGGTTTGGTATGTTATAACGTCTTTGGTCTGTAAAAATGTTTACAGTATCTTTTGTCTCCAAGAACCTTCAAATCTTTAATTAAGTCTTTGTTAAAATGCACTACCGCTATGTATGGGACATGTTTTGTTTCACTGCATGTAGTTTTAACCAATGTGACCTGGTGATGAAATATGAACTTGGCAGGTAAAGGGTTAAAGGTGAAATTTTCTGTAGGTATTTCCTTCTAAACACAAGTACAGTGTGTATGTACCAGTAAATGCAGACTGTACTGTTTTCAAGGCTACAGAACTGAAGGAAAAAACAACAAACTACTGCATGAAAATTTCAAAACAAGGCAGTTTTTTGAACCGTGACACATCCTGGAAAACAAGAGAAATGCCCCACGCTCATCAACATGTTGATTTCAAGATGCATTCAAGTTGTGCCAAAGAAATGTGACTCCCCTTTCCCCCAATTAAACGTAACCTTGTAACCACAATGCTAAACTGTACTCTTCATGAATCTTACATGTAACCCTTTTCCTGCCAAGTCCATATTTCACCATCAGGTCAAGATGGTTAAAATTAATGAAACACAACATATTCCATATGGTGTATTTTAACATAATACTGTACATTTGAAGGCTGTTATAAACAAAAATACTGTAAACTTGATTTTTTTTTACTAAAGATGATATAACATACCAAGCCAAGTGGGTGAAAATACGTCATTTTTTGGCTCAATACCACTTTTTACTGACTTGGCTGATGGGGAAGTGATACTGTCTGGCAGGAAAAGGGTTAATGCAAAAGTACTGGTAGTTTTTCCATGCCATATATATCTACACCAGTACATGTAAAACCACAGGCAAATGGACAATGTGTGAATGAACAGAAATCAAGGCCAGACACAGTATGATGGTGAATTGGCACTGTTAATACCAGTACATACCAGTATGCACAAAACTGATAATTGAAATATATGCTGTTGATGGTATTAATCTTTGTGTACTAAAGTTCTAAAAATGCAGAAAACTACTGTAACACATAAAACTATAATCTGCTTACATGTAACATTGTCTGTGTATATACTATATATAACTGGTACCTGTAAGAGTACCACAGTCACAGAGACTTGTGTATGGTTTATTAAAAAAGCTGAACTGCACATGTGCAGTACAGACATGTACAGATTGTTTGTGCCAATACCTGCGAATAGCAGTGCAGTGTCTCATCCAGGATGGCATTAACACGGGGGATTTTCCCCCTTTACCAGAAAGTTTAGGGGGGATTTCACCAGTTCATGTGCTCTAGATCCTTAAAGGGACAAAGTCGGCCATTTTTCATGAATTTTGTTTGATGTGAGATACTACTTATATTGTTTGACATGTTGAAAGATAATGAATGGGTGACCATGCATATATTCGATCCCGATTTTAGACACGATATATAAAACAATTGCAAAAATGAATTAATGGTCATGACCATTAATTCATTTTTCACGATGGTTTCATTTAATATCTAAAATTGGTCGAATATATGCATGGTCACCCATTTATTCAGTATCTTTCAACATGTCAAACAAAATAAGTATCTCCTATCAAACAAAATTCATGAAAAATGGCCGACTTTGTCCCTTTAAGGTGTGACTGGTACCATTTCATGGGGCTGGTTCCCCTTTGACAAATTATTAAGGAGTGCCAACATGTCAACACAGGGGGAATCCCCCCCATCCCCCTGTCTAGATGAAACACTAGAATAATGTTGTCTTCTTCAATATTGTGTACCGTATAATGTTGCCCCACAGTAACCAAATGTACAGCTGTGCTTCCCAATGTTTCACATTGAAATCTCACACAGGCAGATATTGGACAATTAGAAAAAGGTTGAACATTGTACTTTGACCAATCTCTCCCTACCGGTATATGCGTGTCCATAAATTTAATAGGAAGAAGGAACAAAGAAATTCTGTTTTATATCAAAACATATATAAAAAATTGTTGTGCCTCAAAAAGTGTATAAACTTGTGGTGCTTGTTTTTCAAGCAGGATTGCAAATGCAATCAAGCCCTCTACTGTATGGAGTGGAACACACAAAGTGAAACATTATTCCTACATCCAGACTGAGGTACGGGTGTCTGTTCCTTTCAAAACCGCTTCCTCTTCGGGTCGGTTTCCGAAAGATTGACAAGGAAGGAAGAGCAGTATATTTGAGCCAGGACAAAAGTATGGCAAAAGCATTCACAAAGTTCTTACAATTGTGCAGATATCCAATAATTCCAAGTCTGTGTTTTTGCTAAACCTCTTTTGAAGCTCAGGACCCCATTTTGAGTCACATTGTAAATTATCCATATTTCATATACCTGTCTATGGTGTAGAATATTTTGATTTGTTCATACCGGTGTGACTCTGGAAGTTAATTCTCTGGTGTACTGTCCTTTTGAACCCCAGATTTGTACTGACACGTCTCTGAAAATGTTACAAATTCAAGTTCAAAAATTATGTGATAATTATTTATGCAAAGTAAATATCCATATTCAAAGCATTAGGGGCATTGACAGGATGTCAATTTTACCTTAAGTCATGTACAGTTTGTTGGATACCGTACAATGAAGGTTAAACTGCAAGTTCACTGACTGCCCGACTTTATTAACACACAGATTCTGCCTTAGAGTTGCGAAGTATAATTCTTCACTGAAAAGAGGATTACAAAATCATAAATGATGAAGGACAAGCTGACAACATAGGAGACTTGCAGTAGAGCAGAAGTAGCGATTGATAGAATACAGCTTCTCCGGCCTACATTCCATATTCAGCATTTCCAATTGCTTCTTTCAGCTATTTCTGTATGTGCACGTCATACATATAAGTTATATCCACCCACATACGCCATGTACATTTTATAACTTCCACATTCAAAGTAAATTCCCTGAAGTGCAGATCTCAATGCAGAATTGTATGGCTTCATGTTTCGTAGTCCTTGGCAGAGTTTGGCTGTTAAATGGGTAAGACAAAGATTCCATGTTTTGTTTTTCTTTTCTGGTGGAGTTGTTCTTGTACGGTTTTTTGATGGGTCCATATATACACAAATGCTTGAACTGTGAAAAGAAAATGGATAGAGTCAGTGACTGGTATGAATAGCATATCATGTGTGTATTCATGTGTATATATACGGTACATGTACAGGTATACTAGGTACATGTGCAGTACTCTGTAAACCATGTACTTTTGATGATCAATTTCATCAATTGTCGTTCAATAGAGGATATCCAATTTTGAGACTTTTATTGAAACTTACATGTTCATATAGAACTTCAAAAGGATTGTTTGTCAAAGAAAAAAAGAATTGAAATTAATATGCTATTACAATTGTTTTTCCTTTTTTGGTCACCATTTTCCAATGTTGTTAGGCAGGTTTAGACCACTGCTGTTTACTGTAAATGATTTTGAGACTGTCACTGAAATGTTGACAGGCATTACAAATAGATGATGCCAAAGTCCTACCATTACTGTTATCTTGCTTCTATTGTCTGTGCTGTAATTGAGTCTGAAAATTTCATGTCTGTTCCAGGTAGCGGATTTTTCCGTTCGTGTGTGCAACGCCAGATAACGGTTTAAATTCACAAGTCAATGTCAGAAGATTATTTGCAACTTTTCAATGTTGCAGTCGCACAAAAATCAATTTCAAACGTGATTAAGTTCTGCATTTGCTGCATCACAAAATTCAAGTTAGCAGGTCACACAGAGGACTTGTGTTTTGTTAGTCCTGTCAAACAGTGTGGTATGGAAATGTCTCAGCTGTTGTGAGTCCTGAATATCTCAGTGCCAAGGTTAGCAGTTGTGACTTTTTCCTCCTCCTTATATAATGATCAGTATGGTTCATTTATAGACCTGTATCTTGTGATGATGAATCTGATTCATGAACATTGGCAATTTGGATTCAACTGCTCTCAGCCTTGTAGCATTATTGAAATTGGCATGTCAAGAGGAACAAAATCACATTCTTTTTTCTTTTGTATTTTCTTTATTGCTCGTTGAATCAACTCTACCCTGCTCTAGGCTTTCCAATTTAGGAATCCAATAATTTGTGCAGAACTGGCCTGTGTCACAGGTCTAATCATGCCATGTGAACAGGTCTACCATAATCTCACAGTGAAAACTAAAAGTTACCCAGCTGCAAGACTGAGGAAAAGTATTTTTCCCTCCATATGACAATGAAATCCAGTGTTTAAAAAATATGCAATATTTCAAATTGTATGAAGAATTGTAAATGGCATGGTATTAACCTATTTTCAGGTTGAAATTTATCTTGTATTAAAACCACCAATCTCCAGAGTTAGACCACCAGTAGACTGTTTTTCCAGCAGCCTTCATTGATTCCTAGCCATGGAGTAAATACGGTACATGTACAGTAGTGAGTGTACTTCCAACAAATTTATTTTAGGTGAATTTGTAACATGGATAACAGTATTTGTAGGATACTGTAGTTTGCTGCCAAGTAGCCTTTTTTGAATCGTGCAGTACATGTGTACATGTACATAGGATCATATCAGTTTAATGTCACCATAAATATATAAATATACATATGAATCATATTTGTATATCATATCTGCATCACACAAGTACCAGTGGTACTATAAATGTAGACTGTTTAGTGATAATCCTCCCAATTCCAGTCGTGATCTGCATTTGCAAATCACTCAACCAGACCTGAGCAGTGCTTGCAGGAAATGGCTGTCGTGTACTCAGCCAAACTAGCAGACTACTGTACTTCCATAATGTGATCGGTTTGACCCTTGAACATTGCTCAAATGGTTGATTCAAATGATTGTGTGTGGCAAAGGTTTGACCTTTGCACAGTTAATGTAGTCAGTCAATAATGTTGTTTTGTCTGGTATCCAGACCTTATTATTTTGAACTCAAAACTATGTATATAGCAGTTGTGAGGATAACTAATGGCTATATGTACCGTACTTGACTAAATGTTGTTTGTAATGAAGGCTTTCAGGTCATGGTAGGTGGTGTTGAAATGACAGTTGTGTATGGATATGAAATTTCATGTTCATGGAATGAAATTTCATGTGGTACATGTGTATACTGTAGAAGTAAGATATATCCTTGTTTGTTTCTACGACTGAACTTGTTTGCAAAGTCAGCATGCGTGGTTTACCGATACATGCATTATGAAAAGATCCATACTGTTGCAAGTACTCTGCATCGGTACCAAAGAGACAGACATTTCTGTTGTCTTTTTTTTTCCTTTCCATTGATATGATGTGATAAAATAGTAATGAGCACCCCGTCACTTCTATATGTACATGTGGACAGATGGAGCATGGAGAGCAGTTTTTTCCAACAATGTGTACATGTACATGTACATGTAAGTTTAAATAGTTTTGAAAAGTTTAATAACACTGTCAGTCCAGTGTCTGTCATAACCCGTAAGTGGCTTTGCAATGTGAGATGAAGCGTATACAATCTTTTGTAAACAAAATTTATGACTAAGTTTAAAATATACAAACGATTTTCAAGTCTAAAAATTCTGGGAAATGGCCGGTAATGTTTACTTGTATGTACCAAAAGTGAAAACCTTTTCAGCATGTTTATTCAATTTTTTCTTCTTTTTTTCAACAGACTGGTAACACCAAATTTACAAGAGCGGGAAAACTATTTACCTTGACACACTGACATGGGTTGCTGCAAAAGCAAGCCACAAGAAACGTCAGTCAAATACAACGCTGATGGTAAAGCAGGTCCAAGCACCAACAATGCTGCAAACTCAGCCCCACGTCAGGCACTAGGGAATCCAGCGGCCAACTATCCAGGCTCAGGACCGACATCGCCAAGTGCCGTCACCATTACAATTCCGAACTTTGACCATCCTGTTGCCGGACAGGTCAATGTGCATACACAGGGTAGGTATTATAAACTGGCGTGCACCGCTTGCGTGCTGCAGATAGATTTGCTGAAATTGTTTTGCAGCAGTAAATTGTGACTTGCTTTGCAACAAGCCTAGGCATTCAGTATCAAAGTCAGGATAGATATTTTGACCAATGGACACAAAATGAAATCGTACTTTAAAAACCAGAAGAGTTTTCTATTTAACCCTTTGATTGTCAAAGTCAGTTTTTGCTGCCTTTATGAAATATAATTATATACCCCAGTCAATTTTTTTCAATTTTTTGCCGAATTTTTCTTTAAAAAATATAGTCAATGAAATGTTATGTCCATTAGGTCCAAAATTATCAAAAAAATAAAGAAAAGTCATAAAAATTGGTAAAATATTGCGCTAAAATTTTGTTGGTAAAAAAATCGCAGCGCTCAAAGGGTTAAAACTAGAAGTTTTTTCTGTAAAGCTTCAAGCATACCGTACCCAACACCTTACCATGGTGACTCTCTAGGTTACTGATGATTAATGCAAAATGATGCGGAGACTCCACATTTAGTGTTTCAATACTAGGAAAGAGTTTACACTGATACATAAATGCTAGCTGTGATATCGCAGCGGTACTTGTGGCGTATTGAACGCAATCGGGTCATTGGGGTCATCGCCGCAGTCCTGCTGCGAGCCAACACATAGGCTTCGTTGGCAGTTTACTATGAGACCGACCGGTGTCGTAGATTTAGCTCGCAAAATTATGAACTACATTAGCCTTTGAATAAATAAACTTGTATCATCTTTATCACTATCTGAGACTCATTCTGTACGCCTGCTAACTTTCTTGAAGATAAGAACACGTATTTTCGACCATTTCCCGTGAGCCATCGACGGTTTCTACGATGTTTGCTCGATGGCGCATACAACGCACTGAATATGTTGGAGGTCAAAAGTTCAAATTCAAGAAGGAACCATCGACGACTCACCGAAAAACGGTCGAAAATACATGTTGTCACGGTCGGGCTCGTTAGCAGGAGTAGAAGATGAGTCTTAGATAGTCAGTGATACAGTAGGTATAATTTTATTTATTGCATGCTTTATCTTTAGTCCCCACGGACATCGTCCGGGGGGACTTATAGGTTTGGTCATGTCCGTGCGTGCGTGCGTGCGTGCGTCCGTCCGCGCGTCCGTGCGTCCGTCCGTTCACGCAGATATCTCTGAGATGCCTGGAGCGATTTCATTCAAACTTGGTACAAGGATTACTTCATATGTCATACAGATGCATGTCAATTTGTTTTGTGATACGATCCAATATGGCCGCCAGGCGGCCATTTTATTACGATTTTTTCATGTACAGAGCCATAACTCAGGCATGTTCCAACCGATTTTATTCAAAGTTGGTACAAGGACATTGACCAATGTCATAGATATGCACATCAATTTGTTTTGTGATACGATCCAATATGGCCGCCAGGCGGCCGTTTTATTACGATTTATTCATGTACAGAGCCATAACTCAGGCATGTTTCGACCGATTTTATTCAGAGTTGGTACAAGGACATTGACCAATGTCATAGATATGCACATC
>LD348125.1:45669-76518 GCA_001465055.1 Ptychodera flava
TTTTTTATCACAGACCTAATGAAGAGGACTCTATCCTCTCTGAGGACCTGTAATCAAAATACCCATTAACAAGTGGGGACTGTGTCATCAACGATGACTTGTTTTTATTATTTTGCGAGCTAAATCTACGATACCGGTCGGTCTCGTAGTAAACTGCCAACGAAGCCTATGCACTGGCTCACAGCGGGACTGTGGCGATGACCTCAATGACCCGAGCGTGTTCGATACACGCCACAAGTACCGCTGCGATATCACAGCTACATAAATGCATATACTTTTAATGGATAAAAAGTCATTGGCCTTGGGAGGTCATTGACTACCTGAAACGTTACTACTGAATACTGTTAGGATTGAAAGTGGACATTACCAATCATGAGTAATGGAAAAGACAGGATAAGAGCTTTGTCTGGATAGAAACTGCCCTGGGACATCCATACAAATTGCAGAGGGTTCCCCAGATGCATAGTACCCATGCAGTAAAGAATTAGAGTGTTGATCTACGTATATGTGATTCTTCAATGGGGAATGTGGAAGTGGAAGCTTTCAATGTCTATTTTCTCCTGAACACATTTGTGATGAACTGCACGTATGAAATCCCTTTTAGTTTCACTCTTTGAAGCAACAAGAACACAGGAAACAAGTGTAAAATGTAAATAGAAAGAAAATAAACCACACACATCTGTACATGAAGATATGATAACAAAATAGCTATAAAGTTATGTACAACACACTTTTATGTAGGATTTAGAGAATGAAGTAAAAGTCGTATTGGTTTGTAGCTAAGATTCATGTAAAAACATAGTGACATGGTTTCATCTGAATCTAATAGACACCAAGGTAGGCAAGAAAATTTATGCACTAGATGTTACAGTGCACATGTCATGTCCTGTTTTATTTGAACAATGAAGATAAAGTCCACAAATCAACTCATACTAATGTCAAGGGGTCTGCAATCAAACCGGATTGTTTTCAGTACGGAATGACCATTTCGTGACTGCAACAGTACCTGACCCTTCATCCTTTGTACTTTGATTGCTACAATAAGTATGTGCATCGTTCAGAAGTGAACATATACTGCATTGTTATGTGAAAATAAGTTACACAGCTACAGTACAGTGTACAATCCAGTGGATGATGTGTGCTGTTTCACCAAATATAGAATCATTGTGCTAGATGAATTCATTCAAAATGAAAAATGCCAGCATGTAAGGTTATGTAGGATGACCAAAAATGGCCAATTTGAGACAAAAAATGAGTAGTTTACTTCTTGTACAGTACAGTAATTTGTAGGATTGTCCAGTAATACAAGGACTTTGGTATTTTATTCCCAGTACTAATCCCCTTGCAAGAAGTGAACTCTAAATAAAATTTAATTTCCTGGTTCATAAACTATACTTGTAGGAGAGGCACTCTAACATAATCGGGAGGACAAGAACCAACTTTTTTTATTTTGTATCGTGTAAGTCTGATCTTTCTTTTGATCATAAATGTGCAAAATTTTTTTGACCCTTTATATTTCAATTTGTATCAAGGATGGTATGTCAATGTGCATTTTTAGAGCTTTAACTGTATTAAAATGTTTAGCCAAGATACATAGATTTTGTGTACATGTGTACATGGAAGACAATCTTAATATTGATTTAAAAAATCAAGGAAATTTTTACGAAGAAGCATGGGTCACCTCTCATAGAACTTGGTTACAATGACTGGCAAAAGTATGGTAGTATTGCTTGAACACTGTTCCAAAGTCTTCTCTTTGCATTTTACATGTCTTGCAATCTTACCGAAATTTCGATGTTCTCTTAATTTATCATCCCTCGAAGTTTTACCAAATTCACTTCGAATATCATGAGTTAAACAAATTACTCACCATATTACGTCTTTTTTTTCTCATTTCGTGGTTGGTTTTGCTTAGGTCCACAAGTTTACAAAGCTTTGTATGATTACGAAGCCAGAATTCAAGACGATCTGTCATTCAGGAAAGGAGAACATCTCCAAATCATAAATAATAGGTAAGTCAACTTGCAATGCTCACAATTAATTCCCATACCTTATGAACACTTCCCTCATCAATGGAAATATTTCTCACATTCATGTCACAACCGTCAACTTTAATCACATATACTATGTACATGATTACTTATAATGTTGATATCAGGAAAGACACTACGAAATAGGCTTAAGTGCAGTGCCTCGAAAGCCTTTAGCTCATTGGTTGGCTGAAATTCATTGTTCTTATTAAATTATTTTCAAACAGCCAATCATATAGAGAAAAAAAAACCCGTTGCAGACTCCTTAAGTTGCTGTTACATGTAATAATGACAAGCTACAATCAGATATCCTTCTGAGTCACTGCACATCCCCAGAAAAAATTTGCAAGTGCCTCTTTCCGAAGATTGGGATTGATACTGTATGATAAACAGTTGCCTGCACTTCATACAGTACAAACATCTTGCCATTGAAAAGTGGGTTTTAAATTAAAATGAAACACAATTCTTCAGTATGCAAAGTTATGACCAGTAAATGCAGCCAACCATTTCAACATCTTGAACTATGATGGAAGATCTGATGTTGGCTTGTTTCTCAAATCTCAAATTTTAGGTGTTCATAGCATTATAACACAGTAGACAGCAAAAAATCAGTTACGGAATAATCTGAGCAATTTCAGTATTTGAGATAAGTCAGTTATCCATTGAAAAAGAAAGTGTTTGTTCATTTGTTTGGAAACTGATATGGCTTTGGAATATGAATAATCTGAAAACTTCAGAAGATTTTTAGAGAAGTGAGTGCAAAACTTGAAAGATAAAAATAATGTAAAGTGTAACTAGTTTGTATTGATTAGCACCCAAGGTAAACATACTTTTTTATTGATATGTTTTATGTAAACAACGTAAGAACAAGGTTGCCAAGGTTACAGCCTGGTGGGCCTGGTGATATGAGTAGGGACCCTGTTTATGATCTGTAAGACTAAGAGCATCTGTTCAAAAACAACCGTCACTCTCGCATCAAGTCTATTATGCAGCCCCCATTTGAACTCAACTCAAAATTACCATGTAGTTTGAGTTCAAGAGAAGGGCAAGATACAGGACTTCCTCTAAAGTAACCAGGCATCCATGATTGGCTGTCAAAGAAAGAAACACTTGTTACTGCCAAGAAAATCTGTGTATTACAGAGTAACAACAATTTTATCACCCGCACTTCAATCAACAATATTTATATCTCTGCAGCGGAAACAAAATTCCTAATTTTTATGTCCATGGCTTCAATCAATAATATTTATATAACCCTGCAGTAGAAACAGTTTAAAACTGCTGAGCTTCTTTGTGTTCAATCAAATGCCTTCCTGTTTTGCAAATGTTTATAAGGTTGTATTGCTGATATACTTTTATAATCTACAAATACTCTCAACAGCTAATAACACAGCAACAGATAAACATGCTCAGCTATAGAACGATGTTTCTCGTCTGTAAACAGATCAACTACATTATGAATCCATCTCCAGTTAAATTTGCCTGTCTTTTGCATATAAATCGAGTATGTCAAAACGCTATCTCTCATTAAAGTTACTCGTATTTTTATTGTATCTTCAAGATTTGCTGTTTGTGAATATTTTCCCATATGAGTTGATAGTCAATCTAGTGCCATAGCTGCAGGCTACGTTTGAGGAATCTTGTTTTAATAGGCTGTATATGTACACGTTTCCTATGACTTTACCTTGGAAAAAACAGCAACGTAAACTTTACTACAGAATGAAGCGGCACATTTCTTTTTCACTCCATAAAAAATATGACTTCAATAAAATCAGGTATACGTAAATTTGCTTGAATGTATGTATCATAAGTCTGTACAAATGGTAGTTTTTGTCCAAATAGTGTCTACATGTTATCTGTGTATTTGATTATTTTGGAATGTATGGTGTACAGAACAAACATCTTTCCCGGATATTTGGATTACTAATGATTTTATGATGTGACTTCTAAACTAGAAGAAGTAAGAAATATTATCTTTAGCATTTGTGGTATTCCGTGGCGACATCACCATTCTAACAATGAAGTATTATAGTGTACTGATATACATGCAGTAGTCTGCATAGCTTGTCTGTTCATGTTGTGTTGCAAAACTGATCAGGCACATTACAATATAAAGCCAAATTTGTATCGATAAAATCGTAGAATTCAACTTTTTCACAACATTTGCAAACTGCCATCTGTAAATTTCTCTTGACATTTGTATTTCTTTGAAATATTTTGATATTAGGGTAACATGTGGCTTGGGGACATAATAAGTTGTCGTGGGCAATTTTATTCTGTCTAACTTGAAATGGTATCTTTCAATGTGCTTCCATTTAAACTTTCAACTTTGATATCACAGTGAATTCTCTAAGAGGAAATAAAATTGACTAGCTCTCCATTTCCTTCAAAAACGATGTTCAAAAATGAGGTCACTGCTTTCCAACAATTGCCTGTCGATTATCAACAACTTGAAGATATCTTTTTTAAAACGTCACAGATTGTATAGCATTCTTTGGCAATGTACAGCACCTCAGGAGGTAGATCAGATTGAAGCCAAATGGCTAATTCATGATCTTTTGACGGACAGTCAAAGAGCGCTTTTCGGGTTCTGCAAACAATATGATACAGTGTTCCAAAAACTAAAATTCAAAACAACAATTGCGCCTGTATAGGTAAAAAGGAATTACTGTCCTTTGACAAATTTGATTTTTAACACAGTGTCTGTCATTTAGAATGGGACAATTGTTGGGAATACAATACAGCGTATCTTATTGGCTCTACTTTTCTTACAGTGATGGTGATTGGTGGCTTGCCAAATCGCTGACCACTAAGAATGAAGGTTATGTGCCCAGCAATTACATAGCACTATTGAAAAGTATCAGTGCAGAAGAGTAAGTATAATCTAGTAATACATTGTCTTCCTTCCTTGTAGAGATTGAATAGCTGGCGAAAGATGGCCACTACACAATAGAAATGAGATATACACATTATTTCTTGGGCAAAAGATAGTTGCTTCACAATATACCTGGTACATGTAATGTCTCATGCCGGAACAAAGATACTTAACTAACTAGAAAAACTTCACCCCTTCAAATAGCAAAGTGTCTTGTGCTTGGCCAAGTCCTTGGCTGTTTCATTGTATAGAGATGTTGTTACAAGCGTATGTTCACCTGTGACAATGCCAGGGATGTAGAAGAGAGCCGGCAAAAACAACTGGCTGTCAGCTAAAGTTTTCTGGCTGTGAAAATTTAGTTTTAGTAAAAAGTCAGGACATTTTGCACAAGTTTGCACAGACAATACTTGCAACCGCCTATACTTTTATTTTGGCCACCTATAAACAAACTTTGCTGCATCCCTACCGTATTTGTGCATTAAAATACCTGTGAACCACTAATGTAACCTTACCTATACTCGTACCAGGATGTAGAAATTATTATATTTGTGTAGTGTAGTAATTACATATCAAATATCTGTTGTAGACAAAGAAACAGATGCTGTATCAAGTTTGTGATATGATCTCCAGTGGCATCACTATATTTTTGAATTTTCACTTCCAAATTGTGAGTTTGAGATTTGTCCGTCAACGGAGTCGTGTTTGTCACCGCCTTCAGTCACCTTGCCTATAAACTGCTGAGATGGAGATCTCTTTTCTGACAAACGTTTTTGCCAGAATTTGTGGTTAGGAGTTTGGATTGAAAATTGCCTCGTATTACAGCTTTTGGATTTAAAATTGCCTCGTATTACAGCTTGTGGATTGAAAGTTGCCTCGTATTACATCTTTTGGATTGAAAATTGCCTCGTATTACAGCTTGTAGATTTACAGCGAAGAGGAAAGGTTTACTCATGCAGAACATTGCTGTGGTTGTGGATGGACATGTATAGTGCATACACATATTAAAATAAAACTGCATTTGAATCCAACATTCAGGTAGAAGAACTTAACTACAGTATGCTTTAACCCTTTCACCCCCAGTTCCCTGTATACAGGTCCAACTTTACCATAGAAAACAATGGATTTGGGACAAACCATGGTGGTGAAAGGGTTAAGGACCGTGAATTGAGTTTTGTTCCATTAAACTTTACGGCAGAATTGGTTTGACAGTTTAGTTTCAGCGACTGACTCATCAAGCAGTGGCGAATCAGAGATTTGTTCCGTGCTGTTTAGGAGTCAAAGCAGACGTGACTTGCTTCAGTAAATAAATCTAACCCTTCAGCATTGCCCTTTCATGAAACCTTGTTTTTCTGATGCTATGATGAAATCATTGAAACCGACAGACTAAGATGTTATTGGACGGGATGTCGAGGTTCTGTTTACATGAATGCAATTTTGTCAATCTGTGATCTATATTTATTTAATAATCTGTTTTACTGTGGGATAGATGATTCTATTACTTAATCACAAGGGCAGCTTAATTCTATACCAGATTATGGGAGCCTAAATGATTTGAACCTAATCATGCTGTCTCCATACCGTTACCCCTTTACATAAATTACATACCCAGCCTCATGTTTAAACACCTATAAGGCAGACATACAATTTAAGATGTATTTAAAAAACAGGCAAAAATACTTTTTGAGAATCTGAAAAAACTATGGAAATGTTGATGGATTTATTTTGTCCATGCACTTTTCTGTGTTTAGCTCTTGCAATGCGGTATTAGGTTTCTGGTACCAGGGCAGAGAAAGATACGGGCAGCATCACTGTTTTAGTCGCAACGAGGGACCGTGTTCTGGTCTACTGATAATTTGAGATTGCGCGTATGTGTCACTTATGCGTCATTTGCATTGTTTGTGAAAATATTTTTCCCAACATAGTTTTTTGAAGCAATATTTCTGATTTGACTGTATAAATATGGCATGATCACGCCCTAAAGTTATCCCTGTGGTACACGTGTGCTGTCCCTTGAGATGATTGCGAATGTAACCATGTGAATACAGCAGCTGTACTGATAGCAGGGTATAAGTTAATAGAATTATCAAAGCAGACTAAGTGATTTTAAAGAACCACAAAATGATATGTTAAAACTGTAGTAATACCCAGTTTAACAAGTGGTGGCCCTCTGTATTTAATGCATGTTTGTAGGTCATTTTCGATTCAACGTAACATTAAAATCAGATAGAATGACCTATGAATACAGACCACAGTACTGATTACTTCTTCCACATCTTTTATACTCTGTTCTGAAATCTCATACGTTGGTTGCTTAGAGCAATTTTCAGTAGAGCCAAATTTACCAATCTTAAATCTAATTGCATTGTGTTGATTGTTTGACGGAACACAATATGTGTTCATGGATGTTTTTACATTGCATTGTGCCGGAACACAATAGCAAATTTGTGTAATTAGTCTCAGTAATGACATCCGTCGTCACGTTTTATATTAATTTTAGTTCTGTGATGAAAACAGAATTTATAGCCTCGTAAACAGATGGTGAAATCACAAAAAGCAATAAACAAGGAAGCAATATCTATTTCTAACAGTATGTAACTGTATACAGAGTGTTCATATCTGAAGTTGATAATATTTCAGATAAGTTTTTCATTCACATGAAACAAAAACATAAATTTTATTACCTTTCACAAAAGACTAAAAAACAACTGTTCTACATCTAAAGTACCAGGTACAGTATGAATTTAGGTGGAACGGAAAACAGTGATTGCTCAGTGATGAATAAGATTTCTGGTGGTTTGACATTAAAAACAGACATTGAACATGAATGTGTGTGTCAGCAATGGTGGAAACATTTGCTGTTATAGCTTGCTGCCCTTCACCAAAACAAACATAGGTACCGGTAGTACACAATTTGGTAGACAGCCTTCACCTGAAGTTCAAGTGTGACCATCCTCAGAATTGCAAAGGCACATGCTTGTATAAGCATGACATTGACAGAAATGAACTTTTGTAATAATCACAATCCAGTTGAAGTTCATGCACAGAAAAAAAATTGTACATTTTGTAGCATAGAATTTCAAGTGGAGGTACCACAACTATCTTCCCAGTGAATTTTCCAACTTCAAAACTCAGTATTAACATTTATTTTTTTTCTGTTTTACCTTTTTCCCAGTTGGTACTTCGGTAAAATAAGCCACAAAGATGCAGAGAAGCGACTGCTGATACCAGGACTACCCCCTGGTACTTTCATTGTGAGGGATAGTGAATCCACCCCAGGTAAGTGGACTCTCCAATTCTATGGCTGTAAGCTCACCAGCCCCGGCCGAAAAGTTCAGCTGTCCCAGAGAAATAGCCAAACTCACAGCCCTAACCAAAAACTTTGGTAGCCCAATTCTTGCAGTTGTGTTCATCGTTCTCTTCTCTCATCATCTTGCTTTCTATTAATCAGCCTGAGATATAAATATGGACATGTGATGGACATGTATTGTATGGTTGTGGTAAGACTATGAAGTTTAGAAAAGTGTAGTTGCTACAAGATGGCAAAGCTGTTTGTCCAATGGGAAAATGTTTCCACAAAATTGTACTATTGTACTTGAATGTCGGTGTCTACCATATTTGTTTCAAGTGGAAGGTTAAGTACTATTTATGTAACAATAATCTTCCCTTTAGCTGTCTTGCCCAGCAACTATAGTATTCTGTAATAGACATTGAAGAGAAGTGGTCAGAAAAAAAAATACACTTGTCTTCTAAGTTGTGAAACAACTTCAAGTAATGGAATTGAAGCACAGTCTCAATACTTCATTTTTATTGCCTAAAGTAGTCACTGTGGTAGAAGTGTTGATTTGTGCTGCTTCAAAACTGTACCGCATGGTTTCAAATATGAGCAATATCTTGTACACTACAAGTATGTTACTGTCCAATATGAGGTTCACCTGACAAGCCAAGGTTCTGCATATCATAAGGGTCATCGATAATTGTAGAAACATATTTATCTGTAAAAATGTCAGACCTCTTGATGAGTTTTAAGTGTTTGTTTGAAACTGTTGACTTTTGACCTCTGCTGTGACAGATGTGTCTTTCTAAGAAAAAGGATGCAGAAAAAAATATTTGTTGAGTAACTTTAGCATCATAAATCTTGTGCCTACGTAAATAACAACCACTGCACAAAGGTGTGAGTCCTGATACATTCTGAGAACATGTCATGCTAACTCCTTCCCTTCTTCCCTTGATCTTTATGAAAGACTCAACGTACTGTACCAATCAAAAAACTAACAGGGAAGTACTCAAGCCTTTGAAATGAAATGGTTTTATAGTATGGGAACCTTTATGCTCGTATAAATGTTTCATAAAAAATGCCCACATCGATGTTGTCTATTTGACAATTCCAGCACAAAAATGACATGATCAAGTCTATAGTGGATTAAGTCAAAAAAATTATTTTCTAATTACCAGTACCTTTGAAGATGAAATATATCATGAATACAACTTCATAAGATTTGAGACTTTTATTATTTTGATTAGTGAATGATACTTATTTATTTATCAACTGTATTAGGTGCCTTTGCCCTATCTGTGCAATACTATGACAGAAACAAAGGCAATCGCGGTGTCAAGCAGCCAAGTGAATGACACTTATTTATTTATCAACTGTATTAGGTGCCTTTGCCCTATCTGTGCGATACTATGACAGAAACAAAGGCGACCACAGTGTCAAGCAGTATAAGATCAAGAAACTAGACAACAATGCTGGATACTTCATCACGGCCAGGGCCATGTTTCCAAATCTTCCAGACCTTGTCAAGCATTACAGCAGTAAGTTCAAGGGTCAAACCTGACCCTCTGTGTTTTTTGAGGATAATTTACATTGGTGAGATTAACATGTGTTTGTATATCTGTGTGAATAATGGCTATTGATAATGTATATGCATATGAAAATGTCTCCTTTTTTGTAGATTTTATGATATAACTGCATATTCTTACATACTATGATTTATGATATATTATTATTCTTCATATATATTGTCATATATTCTTCTTTATCATATTGTGTGTCACAAAATACCATTGTGGTAATGAGTAAAACTCGAAAATGTAATGGTAAATACTGGCAGTGCAAACAAAAATTGTTCTTTTGTCAAAACTGCTATCTGTTTATTTCTTTCATGTCGCGCATAATGTCATTACGATAGCCCAATGCACATTATTTAATTTGGTTGGTGGCATATTATAAAAGTTAATTGAACTACTTGTAACTTAATTTTAGGGGGCAAATTTAACCCTTGAAAAAATTGTTTTATAGTCACAAAAGAAATTTTTTTGTAGAACATATGTATCAGAGGTGAGGTTACTCTCTTTTCAGGCCCTTATTGTTGCTGTGTTTTTGTTTTTAAGCTCAAGCTGATGGCCTTTGTGAAAAGCTGGTGAAGGCATGTCCAAAGACCAACCCCAACACCAGAGGCCTGGGCAAGGACCAGTGGGAAATTCCCAGGGAATCATTAAAACTTGTCAGGAAACTAGGAGCTGGTCAGTTTGGTGAAGTATGGGCAGGTAAGATCAGCTTTGTAAATGCTGAACAATGCCAGTTGTTTCAGGTAGAATGCGCCTCGGGGACAGATATTTAGACTCTCAAACTTTTATAGTTCTTTTCTGATCTACCACTTGGGGGGGTTCATTTTAAAGCTCTCAGTGTAAGAAAAATTTTCACTGTCTTAGTTTTTCGAAAATCAAAAATTTTATTTTTTCCAAAGAGTTAACACAGGGATGGCAGCCATTTTAGTAAATCTTGGGTAATTTGTTTCTCTGATACCAAAATTTGCACAATGACCCCTGATTTTTTTTCCTGGATTTTGAAAGAGCATGGTTGAAAGATTTCTTGAGGAAATTTTGAGCGAAAGTTTTAAGTCTTTCACTCACTTTTGAGGCACATACTACCTTTAAAGAGACTACATGCAAAGAACTATATTGTTTTGGAACAAAGTTACATCTTATTCACCTATATTCTGGATGAAGCAAAGTGTTTCAGATGGTGTCTCCGTGTTTTGTTTTCAATGTTTGATCAAGCTGGCAGCATTGTGTGAGTGTTTTGCTGTCATTGGGACTTTGTCAGGATCTGTGAGCACTGTCAGCTTGACATTGTGACAGGGATAGAGATTTAACTTCAGTAAAACTGAGAGAAGATGACTAAGCTGATTTTTGATATGCAAGGACATGCCTGCTCCCTACATCAAAGTCTCGATTATTCGTAGAGCACACGTGATGGTTGGAAACCAAAATCAAGATAACTATGGTCAATCTATTTTGCAAATGTAGAAAGAAGGACCTTCAGGGACAAATCAAAGAATACTTATTAATATATTTTGCATAAGAGAACACTACTATCTTGCTTCAAATGTGAGATGAAAACAAGATATTTATTGTGTTATTTGATCACGGGGCACTGGATAGAAAATTCTGAGTTCAACTACTTCATGGAATGCAGTCACCAGATTGCTTTGATTGTGTCACTCAGATTGTCATGCAATTACCAATTAAAAAAAAATTAGAAATACCGATCCACTTTTCTGATTTGTCATTCACAACATAAAGCAAAAGTTCTCTCTGTTTGAATCCATGATATACAGGCACATGGAATGGCGTCACCAAGGTAGCCGTGAAGACATTGAAACCAGGTACCATGTCACCTGGTGCCTTCCTGGAAGAAGCAAATCTCATGAAAAAACTACGACATGAAAATCTGGTCCAACTGTATGCAGTGTGCACAGATAAGGTATCACTCTTTGCTCACCATCTCACTTTGACTTTCTTTCTTCCAATAAATCAAAGAGCAGCTCTGCAGAGTTTGAATCCATGTAGTCTCTGTTACTGTGTTTAGCAAGAGTTAACCATTCAACTGGCAAGTTTTCTTACAAACAAAGGACAGCTCGCGTACAATGGCGGACCTACATTATCCTAATGTACACAATAATAGAGAAGTTAGGCCCTCTTATTCCTGCAGAAATTACCGTATCGTGCTAATTCGTAGTTGCTCAAATTACAAATAACAAAAGCATGGAAAAATTTATTTTCTTTTCACAAGTCATCAAGTGTCTTGATATCTACAGCCCTTTATTGTAGTCACAGCATGTACCAGAGAAATACCAGTACATAGGCTGCATGTAGTACATGCTGCCACCAGTGTTCAATATTGGAAATTCCCTTTTCTTTACCAACACCCACAGGAACCAATCTACATTGTCCAAGAGCTGATGTTACATGGAAGCTTGTTGGACTATTTACGAGAAGGACTTGGGAAAAGATTGAAACTGAAGGACTTAGTAGACATGGCAGCACAGGTACAACTTCAATTTTATTTTTTTTTTATAAAAATTAAGTGATTTGTGGATATAGAGGAGGTGGTTTCATCATTGAATCATTCTGTTAAAGTCAACTATGATCAAAAGGTTATGCTTTCAATTCACACTGGCTTGGAGTAACAATTCCACTGGCAACTCCCGATAAATAAAGAGCAGTGACCACCCAAGCAGTTAATGGTATGGACTTCTTGTCTCAACACAGATTGCTTCTGGCATGGCATACCTTGAGAAATCAAACTACATACACAGGGATCTAGCTGCCAGAAATTGTCTAGTGGGCGAAAACAACATTGTTAAAGTTGCAGATTTTGGACTAGCTAGAATGATAGAAGACAATGAATACACTGCCAGGCAAGGTAAGTGTCATCTGGTTTGATCCAGTTCAGACCGGTTTTGGATGGATGCATTCAGGCAGTTGAATAAGGTTGAAAGTTCATGACAACGATTTATTATCCATTTGTAAATGGGTTTAGTTGGTACAACAGAGGTAAGGTAAGTTTAGACTAGCTATATGCATTGTTCATCCAGTTTTCTTCACTTTTTTAACACGTAGCAAATAGACAGAAAGAGTTATGGGAAGCTATTTTGAGAGAGCTACTCAGATCAAAATTTGCATACTTTGGGTCATAATGCGGGTGTTACCAAATGTGAAAATATATACAGCAGTTTGTTTACACTGCGTATTTTATCTTTTCCCTACCTTTCTACTTCAAGGTGCAAAGTTTCCAATAAAGTGGACGGCCCCCGAAGCAGCCCTCTACGGATCATTTACTACCAAATCAGATATTTGGTCATTTGGAGTTCTGGTGACAGAGCTGATTACCTATGGAAGAATGCCTTACCCAGGTAAAGAGTCCAAAATATTTTCACAAGCGTTGAATCGCAGTGTGTCGAAAGATAACGATACTGACAGTGTAGTGTAATCACTGCAACTTTCTTCTTCCTGCACTCTAGTTTTATGAACTGCCAGATGTCTTGCGATTCATGTATTCTGAAGTTATAGAGGAACAGTGAAATCTAGGTATTGAACATGCCGGTGAACTTACTTGTTTCCCAGTGTCTGACAGTAACAAAATGAAAAGAGGGTCGAATAAAACAACTCTTTTCTGTCACAGTTTTGATATTTCTATCATTGGAATTCAGCAGCATTCATCACAAGCCAGAATTTCACCTCGTACTATACCATCTGTGATACTCATAAGTATGTGTTCACACGGTACTTTGTGATGCATTTCACAGATATTCATTATAACAGCATATCTGTCTGCACACTTCTTGTTCACATCAGAACATTAAAGCTTCAAATGAGAAGTGACTTCCCTCCTCTTTGAGCTCAAGATGATGCACAAGAAATGATGCCATAGGCTACATGTAGCTTCTATATCTATGTTTGTTCCTTTATACAATTTTGCATGAGAAATAAAGTGAGTTAGCTTTTTGCCAACATTTTTGTCGCAAACCTGACATATCTCAGCTGCATAGCCGTCACTAGTGAAAATCATCAGAAATTTTAGATTGAGTTTGGGGTGTCCTGAAGACTTGTAGATATGTACTCTATCCCTGGCATATCAAGCAACTCCCTAGGTTACCACTGATTTGTGCAAAACTCCTTATGTTAGCCACTAATCTTCACTTTTATCCCAGTCATCAAAGCAGTGTAATGCCATTGAAACAGTGTTCACCGACAAAGAACGCTTGTCATTGCAGGTATGATGAACAGAGAAGTTCTGGAGCAGGTTGAACGTGGCTACAGGATGCCCAAACCCCAGAACTGCCCGGACAGCCTCTACGATCTTCTGCTGGAGTGCTGGAACAAGGACCCAAGCAGAAGACCAACGTTTGAATTCCTCCACAGTTACCTTGACGATTACTTTGTCTCCACGGAACCCAACTACAAAGAGCCGGAGAACATCTAGAGGGCAGCATATCACTGTTGTTCTCACTCTGCGAAACGACATCAACGGTATCTTCGAAATATTTTTGCGAAAAAAGTGAAGCAACTGTCAAGAGTATTTACGCAGTGATAATCACAGTATATCCGTTCATATGAGATACGCACAGAAGTCCTACCAATGCCAAGTTGACCAAGGTGAAGGCTGCTGGTTTTGGAGGAAACTTGGATACTATGTAAAGGACAAAGTCGTAGTATTATTGATGACAGCAGGTGCAACCATAAAATTTTCACAAGAAAATAATTGATTTCCAACCAGATTAAAAAAAAGATTAACAATCTTAACGGTGGCTGTGATGAAATGTATATTCATAGCCACACCTGTGTGGTTCAGTTAATACTGATATATCACCTTCAGCCGACATAGTGGAACTAAGCACCCGTTTAGAATCATTACTATCGTAAGTTAACAGACTTCCTGTGGTATCTTTTCTTTCAATTAACTGTATGCTCTCCCTGACAAATCTCAAGACTTTTGTGACTGTCTCAGTATTTCAATATGCTATCAGTATTTTTTTTGTTGTGTCGGAAACCAATCTGAGTGGGTTCCAACCTTTTAAGCGTGATTCAACTGCCCTCTGCAACTCCCCTTGAATCAGTTGACTGAACCACATGCAAATTAAAGACACTGACACCACCAATCAAAACTTAGAAGGACAGAGCCAGTTCAAACCGGTTTCATACAGCTATGCAGGCATAGCCTAGTTGAAGCTCAGCATCCACTGTACTTACAAACACTGAGAGATATCAGACATGAAAAGGGAGAACAAAGTTTAACAAAAACCTGAAGAATCACTTATGATAAAAACATACTCGAGTTTGCGTGAGACTTGTCAATATTTTTTGCATAATAGACTATCAAGTGAGTGTATTTTCAAAGTTAGGATGAAAGCTGTAAATATGGAAAAGAAAAACATTTTTTCATGTGGTTGTGTGAATGTACAGATCTGTGAACTTTATTAGTGACATGATGAGGTTTAAATTTTTGGTGAGCAATTCATTTTTTTGCTGTTATTTGAAAAAAAAGAAATGCAGGTATACTTTTTGATGTTTTGTCCAGCTTTGTGAATATTTGCATTTTTGTTATTGTTGCAAAAAAAAGTGCGGGGAAAAAACAAGTAAGAAAGAGGATAAAGTACAATTTCAAAGAGTGAGGTAAACTGCTAAATAGTGTTCAGAATATGAATGAGTGTATGCTTTACATTGTCAAAAGGATGTTAGCAAGTTGTCTAATATGTGGTCTAGTGAGTGAATTGCCGTCAAAAATCATTGCGGCATTCAGTACGTTTGGCTTTCTTGATTTCCAATTTGCAGAAAATGGTAGAATTCAACACGCCATTGCTCTTAATTATGTGATGTTGATTCAGATTGTGAGATTTTTGTTTTTGACATTCTTTTTCAAATCAATTTGGATTGTATTTTGTTTTTGCATCAGTGAATTCTGCAAAGCTGCAGTGCTGGGAACTCTGAAAATGTCAGCGTTTCTACGTCTACCTAACTAAAGACATATCCAGGGTATCACCTTAATTGAATGAGGTCACTTGCCCTAGATACCTTGAATAAGAATAGTGGCAACAGATAAAAAAATCAAAAGTATATTTTACGGCAAGCCAAAATATGCACTCATGTCTGGTGTAAAGAGCTGATCTTTATTCCATATCCGTTGTACCAATATCCATACACTGGTGACAATGCAGTTATAATTAGAAATATCATCGCAGTGTAACTCAATTCTCATATCCTGTTCTGTTCAACTTGTAATGTCTTTTCCCTCTGGGTTAGAGTCACTTTTTTCACAAGATAAAAATTTTGATGGACAGGTCAGCCATGGGGGAATTTTGTTGTTTGTATTATTAATTATTATTATTTACACGTGGCAAGTTATCATTTCTCTGGATTACGATGAACAGCACCCTTCTATAAGACATTCTTACGTCAGTATGACACTGTGTAGAACAGACGAAAGACCTAGTCAACCATTTTCTGACACTCTTTTGAATCAGAACTTTAACAGCTATTTCAACATTGGAAAGAAAATATTAGCTTCCCAAGCTGAAATTATTCAGCTATACCCTTGACAATGTATACGCCACAATTCAAAGCAATAATTAGCATGACCTACATCTTCCATGATAAGTTTTAAGACCTCCCTGTTGAATGGCACGGTTATATTTGCTGCCGCCCAATTTTTGTCAGTTTAATTGGTAATTTTCAGATATATGTATCATCTGAAAATATTCTGCTTTAGCATGTTCTGAAGGTCAGCAATTTTATTTAAAAATCAGGGAAATACATTTCACTATAATGTGGTGGTTTTTGGATCAATATTCTAAGATTTGATCTGTATAGTTGGGAAATTTGTCACGATTATAGTGACTTAAACACCAAATGTATATGACGTTTGACCCCTTTGCCCTCCCAACATAGGAAGTAAATTATTTCCCAATGATAGCAACAAAGATACAACACAGTAACAGTGCATAGGCAACAGCTAATCAAGATTTGTATAACAAAGATCAACATTAAACATTATTTAGTAAAATGTTGCATAATATTTTGATCCAGGATTTCATATTTGTACTAATTCTTTGTCAAAAAACAATGTGGTATAAAAATAATCTTTAATTGGAAAACTAGCGAACATTCCATAATCTGGAAATATTGTGAAGCAATTGTTACAAATATGTTAGTCAAATAAAATATCATATTCGTATTTTCAGAGGTAATGTTCTGATTATAGGTAGATATATGACTTTTTTGAAACTTTTGATAATATTTTTTCTGGAATTTTTTATGAGATTTTCCGTGTATAATTTCAATTCTCAATATTCTTCAATAACTAGAAAAAACAAAGTTTTGAATCTTTGAGACCATTTGTACATTGTTAAAGATTATTTGCAATCTTGTCCATTTTGCTGTGCCATGGACTCCCTGGCACCAAACATCCTCTATATTGATTATAAATGCTGAGATTTCTAAAGTTCTATCACAACAGTTCCTGAATATTGTACTCTTCAATCCTATCAGAACTGGACTTTGGTCTTATCTTCCCGTTTTCCTCTGAGGTGGTTTGACCGTGTAAACTGGACAACTACAATTGCCATCATAGTAGAGAAAATTGTCAGCTTTTTTCTGGGTGTAATTTCTCAATCAGACAAATTTAAACTCACATTTTTAATAAAGACGCTGCCATACACAACGTCCAGTTACCAACCTGAGACAGTAACACATACACAGCATTTTTTCTGTGATCATTCCAAGCTAGATAACACTTGGGAGGGAGGGGGGGGCGCACAAGGTGTATGGAGTTTACATTTCATGGAGTTTACATATGCTTTCAGAAATGATCTTTAGATCACTGTGGGATAGCTATATCTTTTGATATTTTTTTAAAATGTATGATCTTATAATTGTATAAACAGTGGACCTGCTTATATCTGGGGGAGGGAGGGGAGGGGGATCAGGACCACTTTACAAAAAATTGTGGCTGGTGAATAATCGGGAAAATTGCATTAGCTAAGGTGGGGAGAAATTGCAAGTTTTGACAAAATTTGCCATCAAAGAGCAGCCTACAGTGATTTTGCTTCAGCCAATTTCCTCTGGTCCTCCTGAAAGTATATTAGAGCCACCCTAATATTGTAGTGTAAACATTTAAAACTCACAAACATATATCAAAGCTACAGATATTGTCCCTGTAGCTCTGGGTGATCTTGTAAACATAAGTTTATCTGTCACTGCTCACTAATTGCAGTACATCCTGTTAATCAGTAGGTAATGTAACGCGTGGTATTTGCATTGAGAACGGGTCCTTTTTCTCTCAAATTATTGTTCAGAATTGTCACCAAAACTGTAAATGAAGGTGTTTTGCAACATGGCCGTTTTATAGTTACAATTATTTTTGTCCAAAATGAGAGAGTGTAACTTGAAACAAAAGTTTGCAACGAGCATGCAAAGTATTTTTAGATTTGTTATGGATTGTGTGATAGAGCCATTCTGATACAGAAATTCAAGCAGTGTGAAGGTAATTCATTTGTTACATTTGCGTCACATGCTCATAGTAATAAAAGTTTTCTTCACCATATGGTTCGTCTTCAAGCTATAAATGTTTACATTCATTTCAATTCCATACAACAACATTTTCTTATTCTATGCTCAAAAATATAATGAAATACCCAGTATTTGCCTTGACAACAAAAAGCATTGTGTATAAAATGCAATGTTATTATGTACAAATCAACTCTATTCGGAATTTTGACTCAGCTCTCATCTAAAACGTAGGACAAACAACATGGGCCCAAGTTAAATACTACACATGATATTGGGAGCAGAACCAGAAACTGTCTACAGTATTTGACGACAAGAACATAAAAACTGCAATGCACAACAAAATGTAACTGCTAGTTGGGTTTTTACCGTGAAAGAAATGGTGATATATGTTATTGTGACGTGTCTGTGGTCCATGCTGTATTTTCAGTTTGTATGCGTTTCAAGCAATGAAACAAACAACATTGTGAAACTACATGTGAGGTACTTAGTTTCATAAAGGAACAGTGAAAGTATCTAAGATACCAAGCGAACAATGTTGTTAATTTTCCAATCAAATTTAGTGTTTGCACAGCTTACCAGGATCTCATATTCACTCTACATTTGTGTCCTGTATTGATCATGCCATCTTTATTAAGAACAGAAGCATTGACCCAATTTTATTGATTAGTTAATTGCATGCAGAGTTCCATCAATTAATATGCAAAATTAAATATTTGTCCAAAAATTTTGACAATACTTTTGGAAGTTACATTTACGGGAACACAGTATCTGCCCATAGGCTACATTTATCCAGAGAGTTGCACAAAAAGCAACATTTGTCCAAATATTTGTCGGCAACAGCAAAATATCACATGTGCGTTTCTATCTTATTGCTCTAACAGCTAAAGTAGTGATTAGTGCACACATGGTTGTGGCTACAGAAGGCACATTATTTCAATAGTTATTTCAAACCGGTCTTCTTTACTGTTGTGAAAAATTGCAGCTTTCATGTGGTACAAGGAATCTCAGCATCTCAAAATTAGGTGGTATAAATGAGACTTTGACAGTCCTATATTAAACTATAGTCAATGTGTTGGAAACAAAAGATTTACAATAAAATTATTTTGGTTAAAGCATTATCGGTGTCTTTGTCATGTTCTAAATTTTGTAATGCAACTGACAATGTGTTTTCATCTTTGTGTTAAGTGTGCATATGGTATATTAAATCCACTAAATTAAACAACTCACAATTTCAAAGTAATTATGCCAAATCTCTGCCTATACAGCTTCAGTGTAGTTTTTATTCCTCACCCTGGTTACCCTAATTTCCCAATACACCGGTTCACATTCACAACAGAAAAAAAAGGTTTGGGGCAAAATAACAATCACATAGGACAGCGCCCTCAACCTACTCAACAGCACTTCACAAGTCTGATGCTATTGGTGGCAGTATTTCATTAAATAAGAGTTTTAATATCTTTGTTAAGGGATAAACATTTATTTTGTCATGTATTCAAATAATACATCAAGTTTGAATTGTTAAACAGAAAAAGTCTTTATAATGGTAAATTGTTATTGTCAAACAAGAGAACTCCAGTACAAGAAATGGATGGTTGAGTAAATATGATTGATCGCAAGTGAAAGAGGGTATGCGTGTCTTCTGAAAATTCCTCGCATTCCTAAGAAAAATACCTTTGAGCAAGTATGTACCAATACAAAATTATGATACAGAGATGTCAGGCAGAAGAAAGTTCTATGTCATTGTCAAACATATATCTGCAGCTGTCATTTGTATTTTTTTATGAGAGTTGGTTTAAAATTCCAAAATATGTCAGAATCAACCAATTGAGATATTTTTCATGCATATGTCTCCCCCACATTACTTTAAAACCTTGAAGAGACCTCATGCCTGTGCATTACATAAAAGATCAATAAATAAAGAAGCTATATGTTTGTAAAGAATGTTACAGTAGAAGTCTTTCATTGATGGACTTCAATCAACATGAGCTTGCTGTACCTTCGAAACTTACATAAAGATTTAGTGTGGTCAAACTTGATATCTGATATGATGCAGCACAGTCCCCGACCGGTGGATAGTGGATACAGAAAAGTTACATTTCTTCATGGAAAATTAAAGTTTGATAGCAAAATGTCCATTATCAACAAGGAGTGTCAAGTCTTTCTTATCCATGTTGCTTATTTTACATATGAAATGATACAGTAAATAATAACTTATTTCTCGATACATTTCTATTAATTTCATGTCTTGCAGCTTCCCCAAAACTTACTTGCTCAGTGCTTAAAGTGCTGAGCTGGGCGAATTGTTGTGTTGTGTATGGATTACAGAGGTAGAGACGAGCTTATTTCTGCATACTTCTATAATGAATACACCGTGGGAGAAATAGCGGCCACGTTAGGACTCAGACATGTAGGCCTATTATGGAAGACCGGTCACGACCTGCGACATACGACCTGCGTCTTTAAACTGTGATCTGCGAGTTGTGTGCCCTCATGCACCAACTAAAAGCATAATATTACGAACTGTGAGGGCGCTGTTTTAGAATATGGCGGCCTCCGTGTAAAAGGTACCCTCCGTCAAATTTGTGTCTCTGTCTTACGCACATTTGCCGGCTAAATATAGATAAATAGATCAAAGTTGAATTTTTTGACGTATTCGCCGTCAAGTAAGGTGACCATGGATTCTAAAATGGCGCAAAAGACTTGGGAGCTGAGCAATAACATGGAAGTGGTGCAGAGTGTCGACGAAATTTATAAGTATGACAAGAAACAACAACAGGAAATCTTGGCTGCAAAACCTTGGACAAAAGAGTGAGTGTATCCACAGTAAAGTAGAATATTGTAATATCACCATCAATTTTAGATTCATGAGAATCTATTAAAAGAGAATATGGGTTCCCAGACACTTCGCACCAAAACCACTTCGCACCATACCATCTCGTCCCATACCTTTTCGCACCAAAACCACTTCGCACCAAAACAACCTCGTACCAAAACCACTTCGCCCCAAAAGTCACGTCGCCCCAAACCACTTCGCCCCCAAAACAACTGAAACAATGCCACTTTGCCCCAAAGTTATCGCCAACCGGCAAAGCGGAAAATAACCGACCACTGCCATCGAAGTTTTCATAACCTTTCTGTCATCCCAGGACTGAAATCTTGAAAATGTACAAATTTCGAGAAAATTACATCGTGCACACGGCACCTGAGTTACATAGCATTGAGTAGTTTTCATTGCGTGTTTCTTTTTTCTAATATACCGTTTATGGTTTCATGCAACAATAAATGGTTCGTAGTGGCCCAAATGTCCTGACACATGGATGCCTCCAAGTTGCAAGTAAAAACAGTCTTATGATACGTCGTGGCATCCTTGTTTCAGGACGAGTTGATGGTACAATACTTTGGGCGAAGTGGTTTTAGTTCGAGGTGGTACTTGGGGCGAAGTGGCGTTGGACGAAGTAGTACTTGGGACGAGGTTGTTTTGGTGCGAAATGGTTTTGGGACGAAGTTGTGTGGGGCGAACTGGTTTTGGTGCGAAGTGTCTGGACCCCGAGAATATCAAAACATTAATAATAGATATTTAGAATGCAGGCATGATTCAGTGATGCAACCCATGTTGAGAAATGTGGTCTTCTCTTCTGTCACCAGTGTCACTGTTAAACTGGTTTCGATATAAACTGTGAAACACTGACTGATAAAGGTGAGAGTGGACGACACCAGTGTATTCCTATTTTGGACAAAGAGTTCTCGCCTGTATTGTTCGGTTACAAATACCTCGATTTGGCTGTGAGTGTGAGTGACTGGTTAATATGTAGAAATTAGCTGACGTCAAAAAATTTAAATTTAACATCATTTGTATGTACACAGGACTCGAAATTAACTTTTTTCCCTGGTGTTCCCATTGGGCTACCATTTTTTGAAGTTGGTAACCCAACGACAAGGTCTGGTAGCCCATGCATGAATTGAAGAGGGTTTTTTTGTAAAGGATATTTTTATTTATATCTATACAATGAACAATTTATTTTGCATGATTCTATCCAGTAAGTGAATTTTCTAGTCATTTGACATCAATACCTGCAGATCATAGCATTAGGAGAACGGTATAGCATGTGCAGTGGAAAACGGTGACGCCTCAAAGTTTGATGGCCTACACAGTGAGGCTACCAACAATTCTCCATGATCTGTACACACGGAGATCACTCACTGAACTGAAGGAAATTTCTCCTGTACACAGAACAACTCGGTCCATATTCCAAAATTCTGGCAACATAGTTCTGATAATCAGAATTTTCTGATTTCTCACTGTGAATAATGAGAAGATTGTACGCTTCGGAAAGCGTAATTTGTGGATGGCCCGACAGTTTTTTCTTTGCAGTTTGAATAATTTTGTGTTTAATTGTGACTGATAAATTGTGATTAAATGACTATGAAAGTGAATTTTCATTGGCCATCATTTCCCGAGCCTGTCATCAAAGTACATCAGTTCAGATAATGATATTTTATTGAAAGTTTGTCACAACGAATTCGACATGTCCTTTCTGTGTCCAGCTGGGTTGACTGTATGAGCGTCGGTCATCTCACAGCGATCAACATCATGTCGCCCACTAAGTAATTTCATGTCCCAGGCTTGGTAGTCCGTGTGGGCTACCATTTTATGGGTTTTGGTAGCCCCAGGGAAAAGTTGGTAGTCTGTGGACGCGGGACTACCGCTAATTTCGAGCCCTGGTACATGTGCACAGGCGTAGGTGGACTGGGTAATCTTTAGTGTAGAATTACAGTATGATAAGTTCCAACATTCTTACATGTAGACTATCCATAAAGGTATGAAACGGACTTGTCAGGCCTGAAAATAAAACTGCCTTTTCTAGTCAAAAAATAAACACAAATCCTACATTCAGTTACCTTGTTGGTGACCAGAGAGGTCGGCCAGTTGCGAGCTCGGCCAGTACCCGTGCCGACCAACTCGGCCAGTCACAGTGGGAGAGGTCGGCCAGGAGAGGTCGGCCACTTGCATATGATTGCATGCGTATTCTCTTCACAGACAGCAGATGCTTTTATACGCACGCCAATTTTAGTTTTGTGATTTCATAGTCCATAGTTTATGTTATTTTGTTGAACATTCAGAAAACAAAAAGAAGACGTTCCAACCTGAAAGAAACATTTGCCGCAGTCTTAGTATTTAAAACTACAGATCGCAAGGCGCCCTAGCGTACGATTGAGCGGTACAATTTGTAGGCAATGACTTAATCATTGATCGTTGGATGAATAACGTTAGTCATGGTTTGTCATGGCAGTTGTAGGTTTATAGGTTTCTTATAATGGAAAGCAAAACATGATGTACCAGGGCTCCCGCTTAGTCACCAAAATGATTAGCCAACTCATTAGCCAAATCAAAAATCTTTTAGCCATTTTGAGTAACTCTTAGCCAGTTTATGATCTCAAGTGGGGCAACAGCTTTCTCGTCATTCAGGAGTCCCTAATTTTACAAATCAAGATGTTTTGTATGATGTTCATGATGGTTTTTACACTAACGAAATATGTGTTTAGTTTTTGCATTTATAATCTGTGTTTTTATGACATTTCAGGGATAGAAATCCTTTCTCATTTTTGGTGGTAAACTTTAAACACCAGAAATAAAATTAGGTAGTAATTGAATTCTAAAAATCTGGTAGCAATGTTAAGTGTATATTACAAGAGGTACAGATTGAATATTTCTGCCACATTCAGTTAGTATTCACAGTATGATAGCTTGTCATAAGTTACAGGCTTCTCATGTGGCAAATTTATGCAGTCTTCCATAACCTAAATGTTTGAGCCACACAAGTAAAACAATTTTCCATGCAGAAGACAGCATTTATGGTATAGCACAATGGCAGTGTAGCTACGATTATTGTGGTATTTATTAAGGGCCTGGTTTTACTTGTATATCATAGTTGTGATCAAGCAGGCTGAAATAGCATCCTGAGTAAAGTACTTTTCTTGAGACAAAAAGGGCTGGGCCAAACAAAACTCTTGTAAAACAAGACACAACGATAAATGTTCATTTAAATTACTCACTGTTTTAGGGCATTTATTGTTTTAATGATTATGATAACATTTTAGCCAAGATATATTTTCATTTGATATTTTGATATCATCAAGAAATGTCTGGTGATGTTCACTTCTAGATTATTAAACTGGTGGAATCTACAAAAATATTAAAATCATTCAGAATCACATAATTTCTTGTATAAGTTATAGCAGTTTGAAAGTAGGCCGAATGGGAGTCAGTCGAGCTGAATGCCAAAGGCAGCAAAATTACCTTTCACCTATTGGACCAACCTAGGTGGTTTCTTGTGAACCATTATTGTGTAATTAGGGGGTCTTCATGAATGACATCACATGATGAGATGACCTAGACTTGACCTTTCAGAAAACCTCAGTTTTTCTCCTTTTCTTTTGTATTATGGCTCCGTTTGTGAAAGTTTCCTTTGAAATTGTGGTTTTTACTATCAAACTGAGTAGTTGCAGGCCAAATTTTGATACAGCAAAGTAGGTAAAACTTTTGATAGACTCAAGGACGATCCAGGACTCACAGTGGCAAAGCAGGCCTCAGTGTATTCATGGACCTTACGTTCATGATGTATTGTAGTATCGAACAGCAACAATGTTTGTTTTACGTACCAGGGAATTTGTAACTTTGTAGAAAGGAGATTAAACTGTTTCAATACATTGCAACTTTGTAGGAAGGAGGGTAAACTGTTTCAACATCTTACAACATTTTATTGTTAGGTGTAGTTTTCTGTCGAGGAGGTCTAAGAATTCAATAGCCACTACATTAGCCAAACAGAAATTTTTGTAGCCATTTTTAACTTTCTTTCGCATTTGGCGAATTGGCGAATAGGTAGCGGGAGCCCTGTGTACTACACTGTGCGGCCAGTGTCATCGTGTAGTTAGCGTTGAAGCAAGGAGGTACCTCCATGGTAGAAGGAAGTTTAAAAACATCACGCTCATGAATGACATTGACATCGCTTTTGCATTAACACTTTGGTGAGACCTTAGAAAATAGAAAAACACTGTAGTCTCGATCAGACATTTTAAGTGGTTGCATACTCCACTGGCCAATTTCTCCAGCTGGCCGAGCTTGTAACTGGCTGAGTTCTCCCCCTGACCAAGTTGGCAACTGGCCAACCTCTCTTGTATTCACCTTGTTCGATGCGAAAGGCTCTCTGTGTCAAAAAAACAGACTCATGTCACAACAAAATTAAAACTTTTGACGAAATCTGCAGTGTTTTGACAAAAGCGGCATTTCTTGTAGACACCGATGTAATATTGTAATAATGAAACTCATTATCATAATAGGACTCCGTCCCCATCGCTAATTGGTCCGTGAGCAATGCCATCAGACGGGGAGATTCACCAATTTCCATCATGAGTTGCGTTAAGAAATTCCTATAAGAAATACAGTTCAGTTAAGAAGTACATGAACTACGGTATTTCTGAAACAACCCAAAGGCTACATTCCTCAAGACAGCATAAACAATCAATTTCAGCCACAATTACCATTTCAAACAGAAGCTGAAGTGGTTTATTTGAACAGGATATGTCCCACAAAATGTCATCAACCACATGAACCAGTGGCTTGAAATAGATGAATCCTAGCTGTACCTGTACCGGTATGTCAGGAGTGTTGAGCTATTGATTATACCACCTCTACATGCTGCAAACCCAGTTGGGACAGTTGCATCTCTATATTATGTGCTGGTGAGCACATTATGTATGTTTTATATGGCCGAGCAGAGAGGCAGTATAGCCAATAGCCATACACTCTTCAGTCTTAAAATACACCTAGGGCTTGCAGATTCCCAAGGAACTCTGTGTAGGACCATGAACACTCCCACATACACTTTCATTTACATGTTTTATTTGCAGTTCATTCAGGGGAGCTTACTTGTCCTGTACATTTACATGCAAACTGAGCCAAATCTAGTCCTGTGTAACATTATTAGAATCAAATAAGTTACACTGTTGATTTATGTCACATACTGCCATTACACTGAAAAGATTCAATGTTTTGTGACTAATTTTACACTTACTTGTGGCTCAGCATGGTACTTCAGTTGGTGCTGTACTCTGATTACTGGATGGTGCTGCAATTTGCTACTTATACTGTCTTTCACATTGGTTTTGTTTAAAATAAATCTTCAAACTGCGATAATTTTGATATGCAAGGCTCTTATCGTTTGTTAAAAAATACCGATGTTACAATTCAATGGTTTGCGTAAAGTTCCTTACATCAGCCAATTATAGTATGAACATGCATATTCATAATGGACAATTTTTGGCCTTAGATTTTCTTGGAGAAGTTTCTACGGTATTTCAATGGTACCAGTACATGTACATCATTTCAGCTCAGAGTCCTCATACCTGTTTTGTACATATATCGGGAGACTTGCGGTTGCAAGCAATGGGGTCTAACTACAGCTCATCAGAATATTCAATTCCACATGTGTTAAACAATGTAGGCTGGTTTCCCAGTTAATGTGCAACAAGTGAACCAACCACAGACATTGTAATCATGTAAAGGAGCTGCGGGCAGCTCTAGTATACAATTTTCAGTGATAACCCTATACGGTAATGCCTCGACTGAAAGACTGCCATGAAGTCTCTTCAATGGCAAAATGTATTTTTTGTAAGATGGATGGTTTAGTGGCTTTTGATATACAGCAACCATAGAATAACTCAACCATACCATAAAGTTATCTTAGATTGTGTCGGATGTCCTCCTTTCCAATTGGAAAGATTTCAGGTCGAGCCATCTACAAATCTTGCTGTCCAGCTCCCCTGCTGCGCAATTTCTGGGCCTTTGTGAAACAATTAGCTGACCAGCATATACATGTATTTATTTATTTACATGTATTTTATTTATTTATTTTTTTCACTTTTTTCAATTAAATCTCTCCCTTAATATCTGATTTCACAGGTAAGAAAAATCACTCAGAACATTGCAAAAATATAATATTTCTTCCTTATAAATATTGTGTTGATAGAGAAAACAAAATCAAAGGTATAGGGAATCAATCCACAATTTACAAACGTTAGAGATGAAATACAGTCGATCATATACCAGCCTCTCAATCATATTAACACTTCTCGATAAACGTGTCATAAACATTGTTTTCTGTGAAGTGCATCGAAGTTGTACAAATTATTAATACCGGTAACAAATATTGCACTGGCACCACTCTGTTTGTCAAAGCCTTGAAATATCCAAGCCACATTATTTGAGTGACTGCCCTTTCTTTTCACCCTCACCACGGAGCAATGCCTTGAATGAAACTCATAATCAAAGTTGACTGGGTTTGTGTGTTCAAAATGTTGCCAACCTATTGATACCATATACTCTCACACCTTCTCCAACAGCAATCACTACTTCAAATACTGTAAGATCTCAGCACTGGCTTTGCTGAAGATGGTGATGCATGCCAGATCAGGCGGTAACCTGGAAGTGATGGGACTGATGCTGGGTAAGGTGGACGGAGAGACCATGATAATCATGGACTGCTTTGCACTGCCTGTAGAGGGCACTGAGACCCGAGTCAACGCACAGGCAGCTGCATATGAGTACATGGCTGCATACATAGAAAGTGCAAAACAGGTATGTGTATTTAAGGTAGTATGTGCCTCAAAAGTGAAAGACTTAAACTTTTGCTCAAACTTTTCTTAAATAATCTTTCAACCATTCACCTTCAAAATCAAGAATAAAAATCGGGGGTCACCATGCAAATTTTGGTACTACAGAAACAAATAACTCAAGATTTACTGATATTTAAAATTCAAAATGGCCGCTGTATCTGTGTTAACTCTATGGAGAAAAATAACATCTTGGATTTTCGAAAAACTGAGACCTTTAAAATGAACCCCCACAAATGGTAGCTCAGGAAAGAATTGTAAAAGTTTGAGAGTCAAAGTATCTGTCTGTGAGGCGCATTGTACCTTAATGTCAACTTGCTCAATGTTTTTTACTATGACCATTTGCCTCACAGACTGCTTCAGAGGGACGCCATCGCAAACCAGTATAAAATAATCTTTGGTAGGGCAAATTGTATCGTAAACCTTACTAATCTTCAAAATTTCATCAGCAAAAATTTTGATGTTGATTAAATATACATGAAGGGAATGAAGTACCGAGTAGTCCAATAGGACAGTGGTATAAAACTTGATAACACTCTAAAACATGTTTATATATGTTCTTGTGTGTGTGTATATTTATATATATATATATATATATATATATATATATATATATATATATATATATATATATATATATATATATATATATATATATATATATATATATATATACCGGTATATATAAATCTATTCTGAGTACAGTGGTGTAAAAGTTACAAAATTAAGCTTGTTTATCTGCAGGAATAAAATTGTCAGAAGACAAATTTGTTTGAGTACAGTCAAGAAAAACTTTGTGTATTTGCATGCACAAAATGGTACAATGTAATTCCAAACATGATGTAAAATATATAAAATATTTTTGACATGAGAAAAAGTTTACATAGTATAAATTTGCTCTGAGTACAAAGATATAAAATTTACAAAATCAATAATCATATTCATAAATTCTTGTATATCTGCGGTAACATTTCTGGATTTCTGGAAAATGGAGCAAGTTTGGATTACCAGACAATTGAAATATTTGATGTGAAAGTTACAACACTCCGACAGTCACATTCTTGTTTAACTGCAAGAATAAAATAGTTGGTGAACCATAAGCCTACCATATTCTGAGTACAACAGTGTTAACCCTTTGCACCCTGACCCCCTGGTGACCTATGACATCATGCAGACATTTTTGTCCAAGCCCGGTGCAACAGGTTAATATTGCAAAATTTTTTACAGTACATGTTTATCTGTAGGAATAAAGTGCTTGAAAAACAAATTTAAAGTGAGTAAAATGAAAAAAAATTGTTTATCTGCAGGAACATATTGCGATTCTGAATACAGGGATGTAGTGTTGTATATGTTATGTATAAACTTTCTTTCCGCGGGAATGCGCTATAGATGAAACAGATGAAACATGAATTTGTACCGAGTACAGCAAAGTACCAGTAAATGTTACAATACTCATATCTACAGGAGGATAGATAGATAGATTGATGGATGGATAGATGGATGGATGGATGAATGGATGGATGGATAGATAGCTAGATAGATAGAGTCCAAACAGACCACTGAAGATAAAACTCACAGGTGATATTCAAAGTCCTCTCCCTGAACCGAAAGAGTTGCATCATAGACACAGAAGAATTATCAAACATCTGCAACCCTGTTGACTCTATTGTCTGATCTCAGGTTCAATTTCAAAGTCTTCCAGAAAAGTCTCCTCCCGGCGACATTTTCCACCCATGTGATGTACTTCTTTGTCAGTAACATTTTACGCAAAACTCGTGGCATTACAGCATCAGGGATTTCCTCCAACAATACAAGAATCAGAACATCTCGTTTCTCGTCAAAGAGACAACTCTGGGCCATTCTCATTTCAAAATAACACCATTCACTCTCAGCAAAGTGAGGTGACAGTACCAACATAGTTTTATGACTGTTTTCAATGCTATCCAGAATGTTCTCAAAAATATCAGAACCTGGCATGAAGTCACGTTCATGAAGACACAGTTTAAAATTTGGTTGATCAGTGTCTTCTAAATTGGGAACTAATTGCTGCCACACCCAATCTCTGTCATGTTCATTGTAACAAACAAATGCGTCATATTTCTTATCCAATGGCTGCTCATCATCATTAATTTGAAGCTTATAACCTCCAAACCTCAATCTTCCAAGGAAAAGCACATAACGTACGTGCCATCGAAATCGAACAGCAAGTACAATACAAACTGAGAGAAATACAACAACACAAGTAATTGATACAGATATCAGAAATGCCTGATTGCATTCCAATCCATAATGTAAACTATATATGGACATCTGATTTGGAATGTCGCAAAGTGGGTTATATAACTTCAGTGTAGCTATTTTATCATTTTCCATCCACTCCAACAATTTTTTCATGTTACAGTGTAAACAGTCAAAACTTTGTGAATCGATTTCTACTTCAATCAGATTTTTCTGAGAATCTAGCAAATCCGTATCAAAAGAAGTAATTGAAGTGCCAACTAACCTTAGATGCTCTAACTTGTCAGTTTGCGGAATTTGATTCACACTAGTAAATCCAGTGATTTCATCAACAATGAGGTATTTTACATTTGGGAAAAGGCTAAGAAACCTGTGAAGGCTGGAATAAGACTTAAAAGTACTTTTGGAGAGTCGTAATTTTTCTATGGAAAGCAATTGGCGTAAATGTACATCCTCTTCCACCTCTATACACATACCTGAAATATCCAATGTATGGATTGCTAATAAATCAAGTACTTTGAACATCGCTGTGAATGTATCACAAGACTGAAATTGTTGCTTATCGGTATCCATAACAGACAAATATTTTAGTTTTTGGATATCTTCTACATGTATATATTCTAGCATTTCATGATTTGACATGTGTAATTCTCGCAAGTTATTTGCATGCATGAAAGGATGTATGGG
>LD348126.1:18915-31746 GCA_001465055.1 Ptychodera flava
TTTTTTTGTAACCTCGCTTTGGTTTTTTTTTCCAAGCTGACCTCGTTTTGGTTTCTCTACAGCCTCAACGCCGGCGCGATCTCGGTCGACTTTTCAATTGGGATTCTCTTTCTTTTTTTTGTCAGACCTGATGGTGATTCATTTTGTGTTTTGGTAGTAATGTAAGTACTATTTGTGGTTTTGTTTTTAATCATTTCAATATTTTTTGTGTGTGTGCTTGATTTTTTTTCTTTTTTCCCTTATAATCAGCATTCATTGCACCTTTATATCTAATACACGTGTATGTGTACGTCAATAAGTATCGGAGTGTGGTATTTCCAAATTTTTGAAAAGTTTATCTTCTCATTACGGTTTGAAGAATATTTTACAATTAAGCATTACATAACATTCTGCCCTTTATTTTCTTCCGTAATTCCATCGAATTTTTATTTCAATCGAGAAAGACGGTTGCACGTCATCTTATCTGTACAGGCACATTCAAATATTTAATGACACGTATTTTCAAATGAATGCTACTTTTTGTGAAAAGGTACATTAATAAAATGCAATGATATGGACGAAAGAACTTTTTTCTTTATTATTCATACACGTTTAAGACTTTTTTTAGAAAGAAAATTTGACAGTTTATTTTTACCCTACGACGATAAATATTTTTGAAACATTTGGCGCGCCGTAAAGGTGGGCATAAACCCATTTATTAACTAAATTAACATCACAATTTAGTAAGATGCTGGGCAACATTTCGGATGAAGAAGTATTGCGTACATCCTACGAAAAGTAACTGAAAACTGAAAAGATGGGACCAGGACCAGACAGGTATAAAAAGGTAACAGGGAACAATATTGCTTGATTAAGTTAATTGATTAATTCATGAGAACCTTCAGGAGAAAATGTTCTGCATACTTATAAAGTGCTATGTAAAGAACTTTGTGAGAACTTCAAAATGCTGCAAGTTAGAAACTGCAAGACATTGAACTTTTCGACGGTTAAAAATTTGTATAAGTGCAACATTGAATCTATTATCAAATGGCTAATCGCACTTGCAGTTTTCGATGTTTATAAAGGCACCCTTGATACCACCGAAATACTATGTTTTGACATATTTGTCTCTGTCGATGTTTTATACTCTGCCGCGGTCACCTCCAAATGGTAATCGTATAAAAGAGAGGTACTTTATTACATAATCTTCAAAATAGGCCACTTTTTTCTAACGGGCGTAATATCAACTGATACAGCAAGTTGGCTTGTTCATAAGTATTTTTAATTTTGCTATTATTTTTAAAGGATTTAGGGAAGTCTTGCGCTTAGCAGTGGTAGCCAGGGCTGAGAATGAAATATATGAGCATCTCCATATAGTGTAGTTATATATAACCTATGGTATTTTGATTTCTTTGTTTGGTGTCATCGCATAGTATTGTTTTCGCTGATCCCTAGAACACAGCCGAAGGCTAGAAGTTGTGCAGTAAACAGAGAACAACTCTTTGGGATTATATATTTATTAGCCTTCTTACCTTCATTGAAGAAGGATGTAGCTTACAAAAATGACTGAGCGATCACAAATTATCTGTTATTATGAATATATATCCTATTTGGGCATCCTCCATCGCAAAGGCGATATTAAAAGGACATCAGAGTACATTCGTCGATAAGTCAGTTCAATTTTGAAGTTTGATACTTTTTGATCATGAGCATGAAACACAACATACAGATTATTAGCGTGGATATAATGCTTTGTTTTGGAAGTTGATCATAAACTTCGACAGCTTCTCTATCTTGTTTGTTTGTTTTTTTGTTTTTTGTTTTTTTATCGATAGCTTCTTTTAATTGTTTTTCTAACTGAATTATAATGGAATATTTCGCAGGGGTTCTAGATCTCTGTTGATGGTCGGAACAGCGAACAGATGCGGATATTTATAAATATCAAACGGAAAATAGCCATAGTACAAGTACGTCAGACTACAGGATTGCAAATGGAAAATACAAGTTAATGTCTGAAGAGACGTCGACACTGATTTTAATCAAGAAATACCAAATTTGTATCAATCGGCATCAGTTTTGCTTATTCAGACTTCTATGTTTTGTAAACCGTAATCATTAAAAATTCAGAACAGCAAGTTACTAATGATTTACCAAGAACGACTAATTGATATATCATTTTGTAAGTTCATATACATGAACAACCTACATAATATATAATGAGAATGAGAAATATCGCATTAATGTATTACCCGCTGATGTAACGGTACCTCGGAGATGTTCATGTTGTGTTATATTTTGTAACTTAATACTTTTACATAAGATATATATTATAATGTTATGTAGATGTCTCCAAATGTTAATTAAAAGGCAGGATACCAAAACTTTAGACTCTCTTAGATAATCGTCTTATTACTTTTCTTCTAAGATTGACCTAGTGCATCCCTATTTTTGTTTGATTCCAAACATATATGACAGTAAACATGTATGATTTTCCAGCTTACCTTTTTACTCGTCGCCTTTTTCGGACAATCAATATGACAATTGCAATGGAAACAATACAAGCGATGACAACAATGACAGCTATTACGATCCAAATATAGTGAGGAAAGGAATCATCTCCCGTCAGACTCACAGTGTTGTTGTGTACATTGGTAACATTTTTGCCTAGGGTAAATATAAAGAGATACTCCTTTGAAGAACTATGCGGCAAATCTCTATATTTGTTATAAATACGACGCTTAGGTAATAATGAGTATAAACAGCTCTTATAATATCTCATGACAGCCTCTGCGGAAGTTCAGTTTCGTAGAACGTCAAGATTGACTTGAACAGCTCATGATATGCTATCATTAACCCTTGGCAAATAGTTGTTAAATCTATTCACCAGTGCAAGGTAAAAAATCCGCCGTTCTGTTAGCAACTTAATCAATGGTGGCAGCTGTTCTGGATACGCAGCTGGTCTGTGACATAAATCTAAACGAGCGACCGTAAGAACTCTGTACCAGTGTTTACCTACCATTTTCTGTTCTGGAGTCACAGATACGTCCTGTCCATCCGTTTTGACATTCGAGTTAAAAGGCTTTTCCATGCACACTATTGCGTTTGGATATTTGCATTTTTGTTCTTCGCATCTGAAATCGTAGTGTACGTTTTGCTATATAGTTCCATATTACCAGGATTTGTTACAAAGAAAATTTACGGTCAATTTACATTGCTATATGTGTTGAGGGAGAAGAGTCATAATTTCCATTTTGAATAGTAGGGTAAAATTTAATTGTTTCATTTTAAGTACAAATTACTTTAAATATATTCTTTGTTTATCACTATAATATGCGGTAGACATATTTTGATCACATAAAATTGGTACGATCTAGATCAAACGGAGATGAAATCAAACACTTGTGCAATGGGCCTAAGATGGTAGACTCAGGCAGATTTCTAATGTACATGTGGCAACGTCTCTCTATTTCACACCGGGACGGGCATCGGACAGTACTATACCAGTAAGGCTTTATGCTAATCGCCGCCATTGCTATCCAAAAAAATATTTGCACCCGTCATATGCGCCACATCGGCTTTGGTATTGTATGTTGTAGTAAGATTTGCTGGCAAACATTGTTTCTATTGCACAGATATTTTAAAAATCTATATCTGCATCGGAATGCAACATACGCAATAATAGTTTGAATTAGTTTGCCGTCAAGGTTTAATGTATTTGCGCAATACACACAGCAGTTGCACTGAATATATGCTACTCGCATTGAAACAGTTACTTGAATTATTGTGGATTTAACGTGGTCCTTGAACAAGAATATCTAAAATATAAATTTTGGTAGCTTTGAATTGCATTATCAAATCTTACTGCCATAGCTGTATTGTGGCACGTTGGGCGATAGAGTGACCATGATTGTGGTATAACAAAGATAATGAGAACGATTTTGTTCAATGGTCATTCGTTAACAAATCTTACCTGACAACGTCAGGACAACTTCCATTGATATGATTACAAGACAAGACACAGTCACATTCTGCACATTTTTCGAGGCAAGCATTTCCATAGAGGCCAGGTTCACATTTATCATTACAATTGTCACCAGTCCATCCAGCTTTACAAGATATGCAAATATTTTCCCTACACAGAGCACAATTTTTTTGACAGGCAACTTCACAACGCTGACCAGTCCATCCAATCTCACACCAACATGAACCATCTACATGATTACAGCTACCGTGTTCACAATGACACACCTCTAAACAATTGAAGCCGTAGAAACCCAAGTCACAATTTTTGTCGCATCTGTTACCTTGCCATCCAGGTGAACACTCACAATCGCCATTTTCAACAGAACACGTGTGTCCATTGAAACAGTGCAAACATTTATCCTCACAATATGAAAGACCGTCTAATTTACGTTTTTCGCTATCACAATCAGTACAGTTTAAACCAATCCATCCAAACGCGCATTTACACAGGTCCAAATGATCAATATCACAATACGCTCCATTAAAACAAGAACAATGTTCATAACAGTTCTCACCATGGTAACCAGGTATGCAAGAACAAAGACCGTTTATTTGATCACATTGTTCGTTGTTTGAACAGTCGCATGGCAAGCATGACTCACCATAAAAACCATATTGACAGACACACTCCCCTGCTTTACTATCACATTCACTATTTACAGGACATTCACACTGACGGTCACATAACTCTCCATAAAAACCATTTGCACACGAACACGAGCCGTCAGACATACAGGTTGCCCCATTTTTACAATTACACGAAAATTGACAACGGCTTCCAAAATATTGTGATGAACAATGGCAAGAGCCATCCACTGTGTTACACGTCCCGCCATTTTCACAGGTGCAGTAGTTCTTGCAGTAATATCCATATGATCCAACAGGGCATTCTGTCATAAAATAAACAGATTTTCAGAAGAAATCCTCAAGCCCAAAGCCCTACCATTGCAGGCTAGAAGAGTGTATCGCCTCAAATGTGAACGACATCATGTGATAATGGCACGGCAGCTCAAAGCAAGTATTTAGTTTTCAGAACATTGCCGACGATTTCCAAAGAACTAAGGAAGCATTTGATTTTTAAATTTCTAATATTTGTTTTATACGTTATGAGAGTGTCTTATGTGGACTTATCTTTAATACAATAACAAAGCATTATTTTTCTCATGATCAATTGCCATAACTAGCCAATTGGGCTATACGACATATATGTCCGTGAATAATATTTCATACGGAAAAAGCAAAATACAGCAGAATCTTTCTACTAAAATCGCTTGTTATTGAACTTTGCAGTTACACAGAAAAAAAAACTTGTTACCGTGTTATATCATTGCCTACAATGCGAAAATAGGGTATTGCATTGGATGTTCATAATCATTCATTATGCAAGCGAACGGCTATTGTACGTAGTATATTATTGGGCATATGCACACGTCGTCAAAACTGCAAAATGCATCGTGATAAGTTAAAACATTACAAGATTTGCCATGTGATTTAGCTCTATGAAATTGCCTTTTGGGATTTAATTATGCACAAGAACGAACTTTTGTTTGTCGAAGGTCATCGTGGAACTACTTAATATATGTTTTGAATACGTTGTTAGGGGAACTGAACAAACTGCTCTCAATTCGTCATTTATGCGTGTGAATTCGATTTTTTATACCCTACCATATAAATAGATTTGTTTAAAATAAGTTGACAATCTGTTGGTTGGTTATGCTTAGAAGTAATGAACGAGTGAGTTCTTATCAGGTAGCCTCTCACTTCCCAACTTCGTACTATAGTCGTTATCGCCGACTTAAATTTGCTCTTTCTCAATTGATCTGACAAATCATCGACAAGAAACATCTTGGTTGGAATCGAAATGAGAAGTTACCCTGTGCTTCTCAACTCTCCTACTTCAAATTCGGTATTCGTGTATTGCATGTTACTACAAAAGACCACGCTCGGACAACGAGATCTTATGTTTCTTTATGGTGTTCTGGTTATCATCAGGTCTTAGACAACCATTTACTTGAAGGATCCTTATTACTGAGACACGTTTGTTAGAAATGCTATGCTTAAAAAGGAAGAGGAGCGCTTCTAGAATACTGTGGTAGTATCTATAAGGCGTACGCAATAACTTAGCACAAGCGAGCGTTACATGGGACATAACAACGTTATACACGACAGGATTGCGGGGGATATACAGACGGGACTCACATATATAGAACGGTCCGCAACAACACTGACATGAATTCAATATATACAATAATCCCTGTCTTAACAAACACTTCGAATACACTCACGTACCAATGTTCGAATGATTGAAGAGGTAATACAGACAGTGGTAGGCTCTTGACATCATATTGTAATGCAACATTTTGTTTGAAATATGGCGTCATCAAAATTTATCGATCACTGTAATGTGTTCGTATCGTAATAAAAGACTTACCTATACAGTTCTCAGTCAGTTTGGACTCAGAGGTTTTGAAGTAACCATCACAGCATCTAAAAATACTATAACGAAATGTTAGGCCCTGTAGGGTTTCATTTCTATATCGGAAAATATGGCCGTTTGCTATTATCCATGCCATGGTAGAGTATGCCTGCCAGCTTATTAAGTAAATCCTCATTAATTCAAAGATATTATCGTACATCTAAATTCACGTGCCTGTGTGAAGCTAATGGGGAAAGGCGCTCTCACATCCGTGCAATATTTACGTGTCACGACTAATATGTGGATGAATGCGGCGAATTCAAAACCTACTATTGTAATAAGAAAGTTTTTCTGTCGCCTTAGTTGCCCTGATACGGGTTTTGCAGAAAGAGGTTGTGCGGCGGAAGTGCCCGAGCTTGAGAGGGCCAGTTCGCCGTACGATCGAGCTTCGCAGTACCCGTGTCAGGGCCGTAAAAGTTTCATAATACATCCTATGGACTAATAAGTATGTAGTTAACATAATATTCAGCATTTGTTTGGAGATAAAAGTGAGCCCAATATCAAAATACATCGCCATAAGTGTCAGTTATTCAGAAAAGCGATGGCCGCTTCCCGTCGCTGATTAACATACATACTGACGTCATTTATTTGGATGCGGCCGTCTCTTTTCTGAAGAAATGCCACAAATGCCAATGAATTTGTTGATATCGCACGCATTTTTATCTATCTATCGTGAATATGATTTTACCTACATATTGATCATTCCACTGTATGAAATATAAAAACCTTTTCTGCCCTGATAAGTGTTTTGTGGACCTCGATCGTACAGCTAGGGCCGTAAAGATCATCGTTACATGTATCATATATCGAACGTCTCGCGTTTCGTAGGTTTCCGTAACTTATGGATGACGTCGCTGGCCGCAGAGTCATCGCATTGACTGGCAGTAAAGCGGAACTATTTTCAACTTGACGACTTCGGGATTTAAAACTTTTAAATTTGCAATTTTTACATAGGAAATATCGATTTCACAAAAGAATGTATAAACATTAAATAAACACATAGCAGTGATTTAAATATATCAATGCGCCACTCCATTATGAAAATCGTTCTATTTTCTCTACAGATTTTCGTCTGACGTCGGAAACAAGCACATGATTTTCATTTGAAATGAAAATTATGTAAGAGAGGCATGTAATAAAAACATTATAGCCCAAACAAGGAACTACGTACCTGCGAGAAAGGAGAACATTTGCCTTCCTTATGTTGGACAAATGGTCGCCATAAATCAGGCACAGAGTCCATGTTTAGGCTACAATATGTGTCCTATATCTTACGTTGGTCCAGTAAGTGGTTCGAACCAAACACAAGCATGTGGATCGTCCGGTCTAGCCTGCCCAGGGAACATTGCGTCATCACTGCACGAAATCAGTCTTACTGCCACAATCATCCCGATCAGTGACAATCGTGGTTGATAAAGCTTCTTATCAGCCATGATCTGTGAATTTAAATTTCCATCATTTTCTTTTAATACTGATAATGTAAATGAAGTATATTCGAATATTATTTCTTGAATTACCACTGGCACATATTCTACTTTCACTGTGCATTTAGTACCACAGCTGAGTGTGTGTGTGTGTGTGTGTGTGTGTGTGTGTGTGTGTGTGTGTGTGTGCTAGCCACGTCGCATAAACAATATTTTCGATTTCCTTAGGTATCATAACACAATTCATTAATTGAAATAACCCAGCATCAGGGGCAACTCTCTCCTGACTTAGAGCTGAACAGTTTATTACACTTGTTACACGGTGGGGGTTACACGATAATGTAGCCATGCTAGAAACAGCAGATGAAAGAGGCAACACCTAAGTTTACTGCGCTGCATCTCACATTATAGAATGAGTTGAAAATGTACGTACCTGAATATACTTTTGAGCTCTTGTTTTACGAATATGAATAAAGATGAGTTTTAGCTGAGAGCAAAATTCTTGTAAAAAAACTGTACTGTATCAAGTTCAATCAACTGAATGATAAGTTTTCTGTCTGGTCGGGTTGACCCAAATACTAATTTACAATAATGACTGCGTAGGTGACTTTGAATGGTTTCAATGTATGTTTGGTCGGTTGCAGTTACTTGCATCGCTGAAACGCTCTGACGCCTTTAAAATGATACAAACATAAATACGTCATGAATTCAGCTGTGCCTCCAATGTTTACTGTCCACCTCGCTACCGGTGCCAAGGGAGACATATGTACTTATAAATGTAAGACTATTTTAATGTTTTCAAAATTCATAATATGATAACAATAATAATCGAAATTTTACAGTGGAATGGCTGGTGAAAACGCGCATTTCATGACAATATTACTCGTAAATATTCATGCAGGGTCGTTATGTGACTTGGTAGTATGAAATTTTTTTTTCTTATTTTATTATTTATGGAATAAATATAGACGGTAACAGAAATGATTATGCACGTTATAAGTTTTTATAATCGAGGTCTTCTTGACGGCCGAATACCTGGTATTTCTTAATAGTCGTTATCGTTGGTGGCGTTGTTGATTTTGCTGCTACAGTGGTTTTTGTTGATGCTGTTGCTGTTGTTGTTGTTGTTGTTTTGTTGTTGAAATGGCGGTGTTATAATGTGGTAATTATCTTCCAAAAATTAACGTGTTCCTCTTTTAAATGACAAGACCATCGCCGTAGTTTAGGCTACACTTCATGAACACGCACTGTTAGCAAGCTCGGTCAGCGATCAGCCTCTATACGGTTACTTGCCATTCCTAAATTGTTCCGTAAAATCTTTCGAGGCTGTTGTATTATTCTGCACGATAAAGTTGCCCCAATATATTTCCTTGTCTATAGTCCAACACCGTCACTTGAGAACAAATCCAGTGTGTCACTGAGTTCACTGCCATTCAGTACTACCTAAATTATGCCACGGAACAAAGTAATTTCTATATCACTGTAGAACACGTAGGAGATAATAACAATTAAAGTACTAGGAATTTCAATGAAATTATAAGTGCTTCAAACCTAAAACAATAATTCAAACATGTGAAACAGAGAAAAGGTCAGATACTTGATCTCATCTTATCTAATTCAACAACATTGTCAGATTTTATTTATAGGTACTTGAAAATATTAAACTGATGACTGATTCCGTTCCATGTGATAATCATTAGAAAATAATTTATGTCTTATTATTTATTTGTGTCACACGTTTGCATATAGTTTTACGATAAAGCCTTTTCATTCGGCAGGTTGCTCATTTATGGATATAAAACTTAAGTAGTAATAATAGGTATTGAAACCAAAGCTAAACTATCAACTATATTAAGTGGCACAGGCAAAATAAATACCTATTTCTTCCGAGCCGAATTTCCGAATTACCAGTTCAATCCAGGTGGGAAATATCTTAACAGGAGTTATTTGTAATAATATTTTAACATAGTATATTCAGCTTTTACACTTTTATACTGTAGCGACAATACCAGTGACCGCACAAGCGACAGTACGACCTAGATTCAAGAACAAATACCGTTCGTTTGTTTGTGTGCCGTCTATTTGCTGTCTGTTCTGTGCTGTTTTGTGTCTATGTTTACAACTATTGTCTTCCGAATTCCGACCTACTGTCATTGGATTATGGATTGGTATGATTGCGATTATTGTACTACAGGGAGAGTAAACTAAGAACTTTTGGTCTGACAACGTAGGTCACCGAATAGAAAGGCCAACATAAATCATGCAAATCATAGGGCAAAAAAGTCGTAAACGAAATCGCCTACGGTTTAGTTCTATACCGATAAGAGGGCAATTGTCAAATGTGAGATAAAAAATGTACATTTCGATAAATCTATTCACATGGTCACAGGCTAATTATAAACTTCTTATCATACCACTACAGAGATCGAAAGTAATCAGTTGCAATGCAAAAGGTAATTGGGACGCAAAAAGCGATAACCGACAGTACATATGCAGGCCACATATTCTGTTTTGTACATTTGAAGAAATCAAAGAAAAAAACCGAATGTATGTCCATATACTTTGATAAGACCTTAAGTGGGTGACATAATCAGGATAAATTGCTGCTGTCGAAAGGTTGTAGACAATACGTATATAGCTAGACATAAGCAATATTCAATTACAACAACCAATGTTTGAATTGTTGTCGTTGTTGTTATTGTTTGTGTTGTTTCTTGTTATGTTTTACATAATGAGTGGTTCTAAAAGCGTGGTTAGTCAGCGACCTCTAGAGGTTACTTTCACATTCAAACAGCCGACAACAATCGAGCTTTTAGTGCAAATAGGCAGACAGGTGGACGAACAGATGGACAGATAAACAGAAGGACAGTCAGACAGACAGAAAAGTGTTTACAAATAATAGTATAAAACATTAAGCTGGTTTTTATATTATTACTTTTAATGACAGCATAAAACTACACAATAGATCTTTGTCTTGAGCTTTTACAAAAATATGTATATGATTATAGATATCATAATCATAAACAAATCATGTTTATCATCAAAAACCTTCTGAAACAATAGCTAACTCAACATAAAACTTGCCACGCCTAATACAATAATCCACAGAAGCGGTCTAGGGTCTAGTACTCTATTATGACTGTCTAGCTTTATATATCGCCTCATTTGGTCAGATTATTTGCAAAAAATGTTATAAGTAATGTAATTATTTAGATTTCTACGATATATTTGGTCGATTGTTCATGGTTTCTTGTGTATCCGATTGTGGCTGATTTACGAGACGTTCATGTAAAAATAATTCAGTTGTTAAAATCCAACTTGTACATTCGTCTCCAGTGTTCTGTGGTCATACGACAGCAAGCATTTTTACAGAAGTTGCTTTTGATTTCAATCCATCTTGATGAAGAAAATGTAAAGACAGATAGCTAATGGGGCGTAAATATGGGAATCGAGTCGTGCAAGCATTTATTTTTCAAGGCAAGCAACATTTGATGAATGATTGACAGATACTTTATACCCATGACCATAACTCACCAACTTTACATTTAAAGCTGTTGTAACCTATTCTTGAGACGTTATTTGTCAATTTGTATTTAATCAGCGTCTAATTCTGAACAAGTTATGGCAATAAGCGGATATTTCTATTCGTTTTCTGGCTACCTTACAGTCGGTTTCAGTGATATAGATATAGCTGGCTTTGTATACGGAACTGATTATGGAAGTCCTTCTACCTAAATTTTCATATCAATAACCTATAACACTGTACCCAACCTATTAGGTCGTGTATCACACTCTTGACCGAGAATGAAAATTGCAAAGCTATTTTGAATGCCAATTGCGAGAAAATATAGCAGATCATGATTTCGTCAGTTACGCACAATTTTTCGAAACAAATGTTACACTACCTAAAATATGTGTAAGTATCCTTGTGAATAGTTTTGGCTAGAAAAGTAATAATTTCAAACATTCTGTCGAAGGCCCTTTAACATAATACGCCTGGGACAATTTAAGTGAGCCTTCCCATCCATCCGTTCGTTCTGAACAATGAATATACAGAGGAAATAATTTAAGAACGGCCATGTTATTTATATATTATAACGTAGATAAACGAGTACGTAATTCAGTGGATTTTCAACCTGATTCAAACCTAGAACATACGTTACCCAGTCTACTAGCGAACACATCACAGTCAAAAGCGCTCCGCCCATTCTCACCTTCAGTTTTTACATTTATCTGGACTGCGACATCTCCATTTTAATGTCATGTTGTTATCAGAGAAAAAAATGTCAACTCGATCATCACCCGAACATCATACCGAATCTAAAGGTGACCTTATTAAATACTGATTAAATCATCTTCATCGATCGAGATGTAGATTCCAATGCTTAATAATTTCATGTACTGATCAACACAGAAACATTCATTGTGTAATGAATGAGAAATATCATGACCAAATGCACCCTCAAAGAAATCGTTACTTTTGCGAAATTGATTATCATATAACTTTGAATTACAGAGACAATAATATTCTACGCCGCGGGCAAGTTGTCAATCTTTTCTAGTCATGTGTCGCATGAGCGAGGAATGGCGCTATACGTCGATCACGTTCGTGTAAGGTGCAAAGACGATCACTCTGAGTATATGTACATTCCACGAAACTATACACGGTTTTAAATATCACCTTGACTGGGAAATGTACCTCAGACAAGTTAACGCCACTTTTCCAGTGCTAAAATCATCTGAATTTTGATGGTAAGGACACTTAATCCAGCCGTAATGCCCGTGGAAGCCGTGATAATAGAACAGCTTTCGAGTTTGTTGATGCCTAAAATTATTCGAGTATTTCCTTTTGAGTATACGACAATAACACTCTTGTGTTTTTATCGGTCTGATTATTGGCGGAATCTATAAAACATTGATTTCAAGACT
>LD348126.1:38171-56366 GCA_001465055.1 Ptychodera flava
GCAGATAGTGCTGACGCGAGAAGTCCCGCCTGTGCGCCGCAGACGTTACTGCCCGCTGACCGACCGTCCAGCAGCTCTGAACAAACTATTGATCGCTCGTGTATGAAGGCCCACATGCTTGTAGCAGCGATAAAAATTGCATATCAGCACATGTGATTTAATAGTGTAACCCCACATTTTCCCTCTGCTTCAAAGCCCTCCCACTTTTCGGGCTCGCACAGAACATCGTAGGCAAAGCTTTGTTGTCATACAGAGGTCGCAATTTTGGAAAAAAAAAGTCCCCGGAAATAAACAACAATTGATGACGTATAACGTGCCGTATCAGACTGATGTTTTACGTTCCACGTCACGACGCGTCAGAGGAGACACCGATACGGTCATGGGTATATGATAATTCCTGCTATTCTCCTGAGTTTCATAACCCATATTGTGTAATATATGTAAAAATAGCAAACATTAAATCACTAAAACAGCCTTTGGTGTAATACTAACAAGCGGTCTCAATAAAGGCAAAAACTGACAAACACTGAATCTAAATTGTCTTTCTGTACTGCGATAAAACTGAGGTTTCCTCTTATCTACAACCTTGCTATAATTTTTATGATATCAAAAACCTACGCAAAGCGCCTTGTTTTGATATTCCGTCAAAGCCGTTAACTGTCACAGGTCTTGAATGCAGAAAAAAGTGCATGACTCGCATCACTACGTCACACATTCATGCAGAGCTACACACAGTGAAAACGACTGGTGTCAAAAAGACTGAGCTATAGTCTATAATTTGGCATAGTACGAAATAATATCGTAACTACCACAATCAATCATTTAAGGCACTCACTTTCAATTAGGGAATTACTTTAAGGAGCGCCAATGAGGTGATGGTCTTTCTGTCCCTCGACGATTTTTTTGCGTTTCATTTTTACTTGGTCTATATAGCATTTTGCTGAATTGTAGTATTGAACAAGTCATTGCCAATGGCATTGTCCCCGCTTGGTTGATTAATTTTGAAACCATTGAGATAAATGATGGTCACATTGAATTGTATAACAAAGAAATGAAAGTGCATATGTATGACATAGTGACTAATTCTTGTACTACGTTATAGAGAAATCGCTCCAGGCATCACTTAGAAATGGTCGTAAAGACGGATACATGGACTCTCACACGGATACAACCAAATCTAGAGGTCTGCCTGATTTTGTCCTTGGGAATGAAAGCTTGATAATTTATACGTACCTGGCTTTTTAAACAAAATTCCATAATGAGCCACTGGCAGTGTTACGGGGTTGGTCGGGTGCGAAAAGAATTCGTTAATCAAATTCAAAGTAATGTTCTCAGGATCAAAAACAAACCTATCATGTATTTTCAAGGGCTCTTTGCTTTAAAGCAGGATATTAACTCGAAATATACTGTCTGAAATTATCGATATCCGGAGGTTAAAACCTTGTAAAAAGTAGAGTTATCAAGGTATTTCAGATTAGAACGAGCTTTTGTTTCTTAAATACATCCATTTCAATTATAATGGTCTTGTACAGGAAATAGATTGCATTTCTGCATACTTCTATAAAGTACTGTGGCATTCGATCTCTGACAAGATGGATAGTTCTTGAAATTCTGCCATTCTAAATAATAGTCTACGACTTCAATTTCTCAACACAGATGTATCACTTCATTCATACCCCCGCCCCGATATGAATCCCATTTACCTAAAAATTGAAGATCCGTCTCTCTCCTCGAAAATAAAACAATTTAGGTATGCAGTGTACTTCCTTCCTTCATCTATTCCTACCAAACAGGTTAGATAAGTAAAAATACATGGGCGAAAACGTTTGAAAATCATGGAAATTGTCAACCACACTTGAAAAAGATAAATTACCAGGTTTTTCTTTGCCGTTGACTATGAGATGGCATTCGAGTCCCTGGACCAAACCTGTTTTAACGCTTTTTTAAAATTAATTTTATATTATTTAATTAAGTGGGTGAAACATTAATTTGCAAATACGATATATTGTGTCATTAGATGTACCTGAGCTTCTGTGTTTTTCTCCATTGAACGAGGAGCTCCTCAGGGTTGTTCCCTGTCTCTGCATTTGTTTGTCATTTTGCTGAATTATTTGCTAGATAGATTAGATAAGTTGTATTATTATAAATGGCATTGAGCATAAAGTTTCACATTACGCAGATGATTCGAATCTTTTAATTTTATATGAATGGCTATGAACAGTCACTCAGTCAAGTTTCAGCGACAAAGTTTATTATAATAAATGTCAGGTATTTTAAATTGGGTTACTTTATTATCAGAGACTTGACTTAAACATGGAACATGATTGCTTTGCCTAATCGTCCAATTGATTGCTTGTGGGCTAATATTCGCCTAAATGATAAAATAACTATTTTTGTGTGACAACACTCCCGGAATTCAGGTTATGATACCCCTTCTTAACAGTTGGTCTGCGAGAAATCTTTTTTATATTGCAAACTAGCCATTTCTTAAATGTTTAGACCTATCTAAACTCTTTTATCTTGCCTAGGTCTGACAGACCCTCAAGAGAATATTTTTTATGAAATATATCGTTATCATTTCTTAGTTTTTTTGAAATAAGAATCCAGGAAGTAATGATCGGAAAGTGGGTTGCTGTCTTGACAAAAGCCGGAGTTATATGCACCATTTTTCGTCAAAGAATAATCCTACAACTGCAACCAAAGCGACACATTTTGCTGGCTCTAGTGTCGAGAATACGGTTCACAAATGGATTTCTATATTGTGTGTATATTGCCTGGGGGAGTTGCTGGCCCACCTGAGTTATAGTACACTGTATTGGGGCTTGCAAGGGATTATGAGAATGGTATATGCTTAGATTAATGGCCCAACCGAGGCCAATAAAATATTTAGAGTCTTGAGTGCATGTCTCAAGGCAAGTATGCAATTCGTCACCATAATTAGAAACCATAGCAAAGACAATGACACACCAGGAATCGCCACATTACCGCCTAGTTTGATTTTCTACTCCCATTGGAACTTTCTCTGTCAACTAATGCACAAATGAAATATTTTCTGCTAAAATGTAAAAATCAGTATATTTAGTAGTAAAGGCTACTGCTAAATAACAGCATGAAAGTTAAACATGAGAAAGAAACTCAAACGTTTAAAAGACTTAAATTAAATAAATACCGTCTAAATACCGTTTCTTTAAAGTTCGTATATAAAAGCATATGTCCAAAACATTCTATGCTTGATTGTAAATATTGTTAAAACAGAGCGAGGTGCAGAAAACAATATAAGAGGGTATCCTAACGAAGCATCAGTTAAAATTGGGTCATTACGTATAAACCTGTCAAATATTTCAATTTGTTTTCTGTCTTGTCCGCTTTTTGTTGTTTTATCCCTTGTTTTGTCTTTTCTGTGCTGTTGTCATCTCTTCTTCCTTTTGCGTTTAATAAATAAATAAATACAAAAAAAGAGAAAAGCAAATAATAAACTTATGAAAATACATATAAATAGTCTATTTCGTAAGATGAAATCATAACGAATTACCGAATAAAATCGACTAATTTTTTTACCTGAATATGGATGGAGGAACACGGCCTGGAAAGTGGAAGGAAGTAGGTGAATGACGCGATTGTAAAATTCAGAAATACAGTAAGTTAACTACGTAAAGTAAGAGTCGATACTTCAATGAATCTCGTGCATCAAGATGTATGTAACAGTATTGGCGATCGGATATCAGTGCTCAGTGTCATTTTAAACGGTTTTACCGAGTGCAAATAATTTGAGACGCCTCTCAGATTGCAACATAACTCAAATCAATTTAACAAAATTGTTGATGCGAGAAGGGGACTTCCTCTCGTGCTCTCCCCCTTTGGGTGTTAAAACAGTCTTACTTAGTAAAAAATAACTTAAAAGCACCTCGCAGATTGCACAAGGCTGCATCAGTGCACATATAATTTCTCAAAATTCCCATGCAAGATAGAGGGCACCCCTTCTGACTATTTTCCCCTCAGTCTCTCGTGTCCCCCATGCTTTCAAATCCTACCCAGTCAGATATCCTAGGGAAAACCCTCTCATGATACCCATCAAAATTAAACAATAGTATATGGTTGGATATAGGTTTTAGCGTGGGCGTTATATTTTGTTAGGAGGTTGGCTATCGTTTTGTTGGTTTCACCTATTTCAACTGTAATGAGATAACCGATGACAATCTAGCAATGCACACCAGGATTTGAAACGTCTTTATTATTGCCGTATTTTTGTAAATTTTATTTATGTATGTATTGATATTTAACTTTTCTTATGTGGGGTCAATCAAAATTTCAGCGTTAGAGAGGGGGTACTAAAAATGCATCATTGCTGGCGGGGTTACTCGAGATTTCTTAGATTCCGATAAAATTCTTCCGACCCTAAACCCCAAGGCTGTTAATAATGACGGCTCACTAGTTAAAATAATTTTAAACGTCGAAAATTATTTTATTCAATTCAATATTACTTTATTCATCCTAAAACTTAGACTTCAAATGGCGATCATCAATATGCATACTATTTGACTACCGGTACCATGCACAAAGGCAGTAATATCTTATAAATCGTTTAGAGTACGCACTGTATTTGGAAATTATACGAATGTTTCTTCGACTTGTGAGTCGGGGACTTACAATGACGCATTGAAAACATGCAGTAAAACTTTGAAGATACAAAGTGACTTTTACATGATGGAATTGAATGATCTTTCCTGAAAATTTTGATGGAAATGAAATTTTTACTATATACCAAACGGGATTCGAACCCCCATACACTCACGGCGACATCGCCTAGCTCCTAGGCCTCACATAAAACCAGTCGGCCACTGCTTCCAACCAAAAAGAGTTGGTCACAGTAACCGACTTAAATGTTTCAATTCTGTGCGCGACCGAACAACACGGTGTGCGTGGAGCAGACGACACACAGACACAGTACACACACACAGTACACACATATATAGTAATCGGCGAAGCTTTTTACTGAGCTATCAGACAGACTAGGGGACAAGTAAATATCCACCAGCAGAACTGTCCACTCAGGTTAAAGAAATGAAATTTTTACTATAACCCAAACGGGATTCGAACCCCCACACACTCACGGCGACATCGCCTAGCTGCTAGGCCTCACACAAAACCAGTCGGCCACTGCTTCCAACCCAAAAGAGTCGGTCACAGTAACCGACTTAGATGTTTCAATTCTGTGCGCGACGGAACAACACGGAAATGCGTTTATAATTTTGTTTTCTGCGTACCAACAATCACTTTAGAAGTAATGGCAATAATGCCGTCAAGAGAGCAATTCTTTTTACTGGTTTTGCGTCCAATATATAAGAGAGAATGTTACAACGCTTTTAATAATTGTTTAAAACAGGGTTTACATCTATCTATCAACATTGAATGAACCCCGGCCAGTTTTTGTGGCTGGGTACTTTTAGAGAACTTCAGTATTACAGAGAGATGCCGTAATGACATCACTGTATAACAACAAAATATTTTTTAACTAATATTCGTTACCAATTCTTGAAAGCTCCACGTTTTACAGAAATGTCTCTCAAGAACACCAGCGTTTTCTTAATAAACGGGAAATCACTATGAGAGCCTCTTCAATCTTTTGGAGAACAACTAATTTACAAAATATCAATTATAGACTTTGAACACTTTATCTTTAAAATTTTGTGTCTGATAAGTCGAGCATCTGATATTCAGAGTGTGTAAAGTCACGTAATTGTTGATAACCTTCTCCGTTGGTTGCATTTCTAAGAACGTTCTCATAGTCAGAGGTAACTCCGTTTGTTGCATTCCTAAGAACATTCTCATAGTCAGAGGTAACTCCGGTTGTTGCTTTCCAAAGAATATTCTTATAGTGAGAGGTACCTCTGTCTTGTCGGAGATCTGAAATGTATGAATCGTAATGGTAAATTGAAATGACTAGGGGAAAATAAGAGTATTGAATAATGCTTATTATAACAGCAATGTGACAATTGTCTCGCAAATTTGTTGTCAATGCTTCCAAATATTCCATCCTTGCTTTATCACGCTGGCACTTTAAGCTAAACGCTTAAGCAAAATTTGGCACACAGGGGTGATAGGTTCATTCTGGAATGCTTAACCTTAATATTATCATGTTTGTGTTCCGTTACTTTACTGGGCAAAATGCTTTATATATGCTCAGTATATTTACGTATATTGACGTATATGGACCACAATATTAATAGCATAGGTAGAGTATATCTTAGTATATGGAACATTCCAATACGATGATATGCGCACCGTATATCTATGCAAATAAAATTATACGGGAGATCTTTGCACACCAAGTGTACACTGTAGTTTTGCATTTTATGAGTATACGTACGTGTATACTGAATGTATATGACACATGTAAAGAATCAAAATATGTTATATATTGTTGTATATCAAGAATTTTGCCAAGTATTTTGCCAAATATAGTATTGTTCGAAAATTGCTATGTTTTTTACTTTGTTTAGACATACAGGTGCTACGGTGAACATGAAGACTAATCTATGGTGATAGAAAAGCAAAAAAAAACAGCAAAGGAGACACATTCACAAACAATGACATCACAAAAGAATCTGTACGGTGATGAATGCATAAAACGTGGTCATTTAGGTGGCGTTAAAAATAACACAGCGAGTTTGCTTTAAATCACTGTTGGCAAACAAAATATTCATACAATTTCCATTAATGTGTTAACCAAAGACTGCAATATTGGTTTGTTCACCATTTAGCTTGCAAAGCAGTCGTAAGTGGGATAAGAGAAGTGTAAGTTTATGCAGAATTTATGCAAATCACTTAGTTTCTTGTCTTTGGTTTTCGGTTTTAAGTGCTTAAAAGTACTCTACTTTGGCTGGGTCGAATTGTGCGAATTTTTTTCACATTTTTTGTTAAGTACTATATAATAAAATGGCAATTTCCTTTGACAATAATATTTTTAGACTTGAAAAGGAGTCATGTCAATTTTCCTTGTGATTTTAATTACTTTCTTGAATGTTATCATTTCAATCGCTGCCATTTCCACACATCCAGTTTGGAATGAGATTTTACATATTAAAAAGTATCGTACCGAAATTGATGTTTTCTACCCCAAATATGAAACCCCTTATGCTTCTAGTAGACTATTTCCGTCATAATAGACTTAGGGTGCTGTTCGTTTTGAACATAATTTGACAGATTTTCTTGTCATCTTGGACATGTAATATTGCTTTGAAATAATGTGTTGATTAATCTAAGGTTACGGTATAACATTTATAAGAAACTGTGCATATTGAATTTAATTTCAGATAAAAAATACCAAAGGCTGCTTCGTCAACTCAAGACAATTTGGATTGGTGACTGTGGTCAGCAAACCAGAAAGTACATCATCGATGATAACTTGCCCGGTTGCCGAAGGATGAATTAAACGCTCATATATATCACTAGTTACTTTGCTATTTTTGTTTCTTTTGTATAATTAAGTCCGTCCAACATGTCGTCGGCTGTATCGTTATCGTTTACGTTTGTATTGAAATGAGATGTTTCTAAAGGTATTATTGCATAATGGACCTTTACAAGAGAGTGCAAGAATTGTACCTCCGTGTGATGTTGATTTTCCCTCTGGTCCTTGGATTACAGCATAAACTCCTGCGGCTTCTACATCTTGGCTGTTTGTTTGAATAGCATCAATCTGTTGAGTCACTTTATTATTTTTCCTTACTGAAGAATTGTGAGGTATTTCTTTTCCTATGGTCTGAGTGCTATGATCTTGCTCGGAACAGCGAGTATTTCTATAGAATTTTATAAAAATAGCGTCAAGGACACTGAAGCTCCTCAAGTGTGAGGCCAGTTGAAGTAGTTGGTTGTTTGTAAGCAGTAATTGACTTGGAGGCATGGGTTTGGGATACGGGATACACAAGATTTGTGTTAGATACATTTAATTGTATATACGGCATGATTTAGCGCATTAATATAAAATAAGTTGCATACATTAACACCAATCTATCCTGATTGAGTATGTGGCGGTTTATTATTAGGTCAATAGTAAAGTGAGTAAGCGCCATTTACTGCATTGGAATGCAGGTGAGCCACCGTAATGTCTCTGTCAGCACTCTAGTGAAAATTGCTTCATTGTATTTTTCAACATTTAAATTTGTAGTATAAAGTGAATTGCATTTTCACATTGATCTGTTTGACGAGAAAATTAATCAGCCTTTTGCTTTTGCACACCAAGTTTATATCTTCTTGTGTATATTGGCCAACTCTGAGACAATTAAGTAATTCTGCAAAATGTTTACCATCTTTCTGTCTGCACAGGCGCAATAGAGAAATAAATATGCAAAAAAGATGAAAGGCTACAGTAGTATTTGTGAAATCGAGCTCAAAGGTCATCGAAGTCATGTGACATTTTGTCAAAAAAATTGTATCCCATAGTTATCCCTATATACCAGAAAATCAGACCTCTAGCTCTATTGGCTTGCCCAGAATTAGATATATGCATAATTAATAAGGTACAGGATATGGCACCATATGGTCTCCCATCATACCAAACGTGAAGGGTGTAGCACTTGTGGTTATTGAGTTATGGCCATATATGTATATTTGGGTTCAAAGGTCAGCCATGTCACATAATATTTTGTCAAAAAAATTGTATCTCATAGTTATCCCTATATACCGAAAATAGACTTCCAGCTCTATTGAATGGCCCAAAATTAGATACATGCATAATTAATGAGATACAGGATGCGTCATCACTAGGTGTCCCATCATACCAAATATGAAGAGTGTAGCCCTTGTGATTACTGAGTTATGAAGAAATATCTATATTTGATTTCAAAGGTAATTGCGGTCACGTGACATTTTGTCAAAAAAATTGTATCTCATAGTTATCCCTATATACCAAAAATCAGACCTCCAGCTCTATTGGCTTGCCCAAAATTAGATATGTAAATAATTAATGAGGTACAGGTTGTGGCGTCATAAGGTTTCCCATCATACAAAATATGAAGGGTGTAGCCCTTGTGGTTACTGAGTTATGGACATATATGTATATTTGGGGTCAAAGGTCATCAAGGTCACGTGATATTTTGTCAAAAAACTAGTATCCCATAGTTATCCCTACATACCAAAAATCAGAACTATATCTATTATTAAGCCCAGAATTAGGTATATGCATAATTAACACAGGACATTTTGTCGAAAAACTTTGCTCCCATAGTTTTCTCTATGTACCATAAACACATTGAAGTTGATAGCCAGTTAGAGTGAAATCCGATCAAGCTGCAAAACTTAATTAGCCAAGGTATTGTGTATCAGCGATTTTTACGACATTAACAGCTGGGCTTGATGTGGTCTTGTTTGTATCTTTTATCAGCTACACCTCTCAGTTACACATCACACCAGGGCCACTCCACTGTACCCAGACAGAGAAACATATACAAATCACTACACTTTGCAATGTCATGTATCTGTCTTTTTTATTCGTGATGAACAAATGACCTTGAAAGTTCAGGAAGGTTTTGAAATGTTCGCTTGTCCAGTCTCAGTGACTCTACATATTAAACAATTTCGGGAATTCCTGACAATTGGACACAATGATAAGTTATCTGTTGCTTACAACGGTCTAATCATTGCAATCCTAGTTCTTACAGATGAATCGAATCATGAAATACTGTGAGGGAACATTCTCATCACAGTATACCCCAAAAACGGAACGAAAGAGAAAGTACTAGAGCTGTTACAACTTTAAAAATACCTTAAAGCTAAAAATAGAAATAATAGTGAAACATTTGTCTAAATGGTATAAATGAAATGAGCTACAAGTAATAGAACACATCATAATCATGTTTGCAAGTGTTTCAGTGAAAAGGATGCCTTGAAACAAACTGTCTTTTTTACGTTTTATTAGAATCATTATGTTGAAAAGGTTCTTGCAGTGCACCAATGAGTCCAATCAGGAACTCCACGAATACATTTACAAAATTTAATGTATTTTGAACATGTAAGTTTATATGATGCTGGTCTAGCCGGTCAATTTCCAAAGCTACCTGAACTTTCACGCTCACTTGTTCATCACAAATAAAAATGAACGATACATGACATTGCAAAGTGTGGTGATTTGTTTATGTTTCTCTGTCTGACATTCATGGAGTGGCCCTGGTGTGTTGTGTAAGTGAGAGCATGTAGCTGATTAAAGATGTAAACAAGACCACATCAAGCCCTGCTGTGTTAATGTTGTAACAATCGCAGATACAAATCTTCAGAAGCTAGTTGGCCAAATCTTGACAGAAGGAAGTCTTGACAGAAGGAAGTAAACGTTGACGCCGCCATTTCCAGTTTTCAATTCTAATAACTCCTCAGTATATAAAACTGAGTAGCTAAAAATCAAACTTAAACATTCATGACAAAACCAATAAAACGACATATTTCAAATGAAACATACAAGTAAATATTTGATTTTAAGATGCAGCAATTGTAAGTACGAGATATACACTTGTATTTGATGCCATCAAATTCGTGAATCAAGATTTGCTTGTTCTGTAAACAGGAATCATTTAACCGTTATGACAATAATAATCCTTCTATGATTGTCTAGGTACATATACATGGTTCGTGTATATTATAGCATTATGCTCATTAAAAAAAAACGTTTCTCAATCGTTGCGCAGGTGTTACGGCGCGACTTAAAATTCAATACGTTTCAATAACATTTCTTCAATACATCTCTATCCTTATTTAGTATGTTTATGTGATATAAGAGAAAATGCGTATCACTTTACCACTTACCGTTGTGCTACTTGTCTCATTCTGAGTTTAATGATGAAAACACAAACTCTGACAACAACAGTAATTATTATAGCCAAGTAAAGGGTTGAAATAGAATCATATCCCGTCGGACTGACAGTAATGTTTTGTACAGCAGTAAAAGTAACAACTGAGGTGAAAATAAAAAGATACTTCTTTGAAGAAATAGACTTGGAAAATATCGATTTATCCAAACAATTTGATGATATGAATGCAAAGCTTACGTGCTTATGCGTAATAATACCGAATAATAAACAACATGAAATATCTTATGAAAGCCTATATGGAAGTACAATGTGGCAGAAAGCTAAGATTCTTATCTGACAGTGTGAACATTGTTATCATGTGCGCATTATTAAGTGGCCTTTATTTTTAAATTCTAAGTAGGCTTTGATTAGAGCTATATTTAGCCATTGTCACACTCTGACAAAAATATAGACACGTGACTAAATAAACCCTGTACCAATATTTGCCTACCTTCATCTACTTTGACATCGCAGAGACGCCCACTCCATCCATCTTGACATTCGAGGTAGAACGGATTTTCCGTACATATTTTTGCGTTTAGGTATTTGCACTTCTGTTCTTCGCACCTGAAAATACACAGGCAAACTGAGGCTCGTGAAAGTGAGTAAAATCGCAAATAAAATCATAATTTCAGTACTGGATAGTAGGATAATTTTTAAGTCTCAATCTTGAATTAAAAAATATTTGAAAATAGTTTAAAGTTTGCTGAGAAATATGTGATACACTAGAATTGGTAATCACAACCACTTAAAATTGGTAAAATCCTTACCGGTCTACGATAATATTTTACATCGGGTTCAGCGAGCCGCCAAATGCGGCAGAAAACCCGATTCCTGATACACATGTGGCAAGCCTAAAATGCACAACTTTACCCTTCGACTCATAATCTCAATTCAAATACTACTCTAGAACTAATTTGTGGTCGTCGCCGCTATTGCCCGCAATATATTCTTAGCGCCCGTCACATGCACAGCACCAATTTCGTGATTGCATTTTTCTATATAAAGACGGAGTCGATCACATCTTGCAGAATAAGATTTTAAATGGAATGTCACTACAAAGTGACAGTGTACTGTCTATAGTAAATGTGTTTTGTAAAGAATATGTTTAAGATACTCTTTTTCATCACAGTTGTTGATGGCCTGGCTGGCTACGCGTAAGGCACTAAAGTATTTATCATTGGGTTTTATTTCTTCATCGGAAAATAATGTCGTTTGTTATTTTTCATGCCATGAGAAAATATACATGCCACATCATTAGGTAAACCATATCAATTCAAAGAACATGATACTAATGAACTTTAGAAAAAAGCAATGATGCCATTCATTTTATGGTTTAGAAATTATGTCTGACTATAACTATGGCACGATTCACAAATGTCTTCTGATGGGTAGCATGCTTGGAAGGTTATATCTGGTTGGTCGATTTTCAAAATTGCCATCAATTGAGGAAGTATCAGCCAGACAAATTTAAACATGGAAAATTAATTCCACGAATCTCCATTTGATTTCATAAAAAAAACAAACTATAAACATCTTCACGATCGTCCGTACTTCTGAAAACTGTAAACAATCACCGCGACGCTTCTGTGATCAGCCTGACCTTTCAGGGTCGAGGTCATGGGTCACGACGTTTGCTTCCGGATTTTGGCCATACTCGGACGTACGGGGGTGCAATCACATTCAGGCCAGATCGGAATACATCAATCTTAGTTGCGCTGCGTGCCGATGCCGAAATTACGGGATTTTTTAGCGACAAAAACGAAGCAAATACGCCTATTTAACTGTGCCGGATATTTCCGGCACTCAAGGTATATGGTAATTCAATATGGCGCCGGATATATCCGGCGCCATAGGTAGTCAAGGGGTTGAAGACATTTTGCACACGGAAAATTATTGCAGGTGAATTCGTGATTTATCATATGTTGGATTTTACGAGCCTGTGTAAAGTTAAGGGGTAAAACGCCTTCTATAGATATCACCCTCGATCCAGCGGAACGCGTTGAATTCCAAACCGACTTTTGTAATCTGAAAGTTTCACTATAAGCAACAGTTCGCGAGTTTCGAAAGTTCCAGTCAGGCACACTGCGTCCAAATATTGACAGTCGGGTACTACCTCTGTTCTTGTGACTACGCGCGCTGCTCTCCGCAAATCATTCACAGTGCAAGATCGGGATTATGTAAAGTGTGTTGTTGTTGATAAAAGAATTTAGAAAAAACGAAAGAAAAAACTGCGTCACTGCATCATTTTTAGCTCACGTGTGTGAACACGTGGGCTAATGTTATAGCGATGTCTGTCTGTCTGTCCGTGTGTGTGTGTGAGAGTGTATGTTTGTGTGTGTGTGTCTGAGTATCTGTCTGTCTGTTTACACGATAACTCTAAAACGCTTGAACGGATTCAAATCAGATTTTCTAGACAGGTACTACATGCTATTTGCAAGGACTGATTAGATTTTGATTAGTGTGGCTTGCATATTAATGAAGTTATGCAATACGGCCAGTCCTCAACCGGATTCGAACCAGTCGCCTAGCTGAGAGACCTCAGAGAGAACCGCTCGGCTAAATCTCCACTCCCAAAAAAGAGTGGTTCAGTAGCCGGCTAAGTTGTTACATTTGTCTGACTGAGACCGCTCAACACGTTCTAGAGTTCGTGAAGAGTTCGTTGTAAAGTTCGTGAATGAAGTTATGCAATATCGTTTTTTTTCCGTACAATGGTTTCCCTATGGAGACGGTAATGACAGTGTAGACATATATCAAGAAATACTGCACAAAATTTCATGAAACTGACAATCTCAGAACATTGTCATGATACTGTGAGTGTCATGTCAATTATCGGCTCATTTGCATATTTGATGAACTCTTGTTATTAGTAACATTACTCTGAAATTCCTGCACCAAACGTGATGATACTTGCAACAAATCTTGATCTAATATATATCTAATTATACTTAGAAGCATTTGCCAGTGTCAAGTTAATAAATAGCTCATTTCCATATTTTATGAAGTTTTGTAATTAGTCATATAACTCCAATATAACTGCACCAAACGTAATGAAATCTGCTGCAGATACTAATCTGACTGATATCTAATTATGGTGTAAAGCATAAGGTAGTGTGAAGTTAATTAAGGGTTCATTTGCATATTTAATGAACTTTGTAATTAGGTTTATACCTCTGAAATTATGGCACCCAAGTCAGTGAAATCGGGTACAGTTATTGATCTGATAAATATTTAATTGTGCTATGAAACATTGAACAGTGTCAAGTTAATTTAGGGCACATTTGCATATTTAATGAATTTTGTAATTAGTGATATTACTCTAAAATTACAGCATTAAATTTAATGAAACGTGCAAAAAATGTTGATCTGATGAATATCTAGTTGTCCCATGAAGCATTTAGCAGTGTCAAGTTAATTTAGGGCTCATTTGCATATTAAGTGAATTTTTGTAATTGGTGATTAAAGTCTGTGAGTACTGTGCAAAGTTGATAAAACCTGCTACATATAGTGATATAACAGATATCTGATTGTTCTGTGACGCATACTACTAATAATGAACCTAATGTTAAACACGTGAGGATATTCAGTTCACATCTGGCTGAAATATGTCTTGGATGAGAAACAAACTGTTTTTATTTTTCTTAGCCTTATGACAGACAATACTTTTAATTGATTTCTTCCGACATTAGAAAATATACAAAAGTATAAATTAAGCTTATCACTTGCCTTTGCGTGGTATGCTACAATTCTTTTGTTTCAAACCCACACTATGAATAAATTAAAACGGCAATAACACTTCAACATTACGATTGGTTGGCATACAATAAAATTTGGCAGTAGTACGCAAAATAGCTCCATGAAGTTACAGGATGAATTTTAAAATGTGTTAATGAGTAAGACCATGTTGTAGATACCGTGCTGGTATTTCGTGGCGCCAGTATTGTTATAGCCCAAACAAAGGGGAATTGCAGCTTGATTTATCGCGTACACTATGTATCGTGAGCGTGAAATTTTATTTCATTGCGCCAAGTTGGAAGATCATGACAGATGTGTTGACTGCCGCATGTTCTCTTATCACACTGAATGTTAAAAAATAAAATACACTGTAGCAATTTTTTTACCTCTCAATTTTTTGTTCCGATTCAGACGGATGATTGGCCTCCAAACTTCAACCATGAATAGATTTTTGCGTTTCTTTCAGCAGGTCGTACACAAAAATTAACATCTTCGTGTGACTTTATGTAATTGTTGCATTTCGATCGAGTGATTCTTTATCTCGAACGCTAAACCTTAGTGTGTAAGAAACAACTTAAAGAAATCTGTGCGTGTCGAACAATGAAATACCAAAGTTAAATGACAAGCGCTGTAAAATCTTTACCACGGACCACGGTCGGAAAACCGAGGGACATAAAGATTTTCATTATCTTACATTGAACGTCGCCCTCTCCATACGATTTAATGGTAACTTGTTGACGCCGTCGCAGGCCGCATAGTCATTACTTGACTGAAAGTAAACCAAATCTGTTTTCAACTTGACAATTTTTGGAATTAAAAATTATCGCTTTTTTACAAAAAAATATGAAAAAACCAATAAACTACATAACATTGATATATATATCAATGCGTAATTTGATAATGAAAATCGTTCTATTTTTTGGACGGATTTTAATCTGATGTTGCAATAAAGCAAATGATTTCAGTGAACTCAAAAATTTGGAATGAAAACTTTGTAAGAGAGGCATCTAACGCTCTTTAGCCCCATCAAGGGACTAATTACCCCCGAGGAAGGAGACCATTTGCCCTCCTTACGTCAGGTAATTGTTCACCTACCCTCGGACACATAGTCCAATGTTTATGCTTTAATATATATGTCATATTTACATTGGCCTATTAAGTGGTTCAAACCAAACACAAGCATGGGGATCGTCCGGTCCAGCCTGTCCTGGGAACATTGCGTCATCACTGCACGAAATTAGTCCTACTGCCACAACCATTCCGATCAGTAACAATTGTTGGTGATAAAGCTTCGTAGCAACCATGATCTGTGAATTGAAAGTTCCATCATTTTCTATTAATGGAGTTTTTTCCCTTCTATAGAAACAAAGGGCTACGTCCCGACTTATAGCGCTTATCGTTGGGCAAGGGCAAGAGTAAAGCCAAAAATAACGGGCTAGTCTTTCCAAGCCCGTTAATTTTGGCATTCTTCCCGCCCGAGCCCTTAAATAAACGTTAACAGTCGAGGCGGAGTGTGTTATTTCCATTATATTATCAAGGAACAAAAGAAAATCGTCAAATTTACGAAAGGTTCCCATGCGAAAGACATCGGGGCTCCAGAACTTACAGTACGCAAATAATGTATTCACTGAACAGTCACGTGCTGCGCTGTATGCCAGTAACGCAATACGCGACGCACTGTCACACGTACTTTAAACATTTTGCTTGAGGGGACGGGTGGTCTAAAATTGGTCACAAGTGCTTCATTTTATTTTGTGATTGAGTATGATCTTTTTACGAATCACAATTTACGTTTTAGCAGTAAAGTTACGATATTTACGATACTTTGAGTAATTCATTTTATTATTCATAGTCAAGGACACGTAAACACACCATTACTGTGTATTTGCGGTCAGTCACGTGGTTCAGCTCGACGAATTAAAATGCGACTGTCAGGGCATGGTAATATAAAGTGTATTTGAGATTAGTACAACAGCTGAGTATGGGAGTCGGCCCAATCGCATGTACAACATTTTTGACTGCCTTTAGTATCATTACTCAATTTATTAATAGAATAAGCCAGCATGCAGGGGGCAATTTCTCCCGACTGATAGCTGAGAACAATTTATTACACTCGATCTACGATGTATCTATGTTAGAAACAACAAATGAAAGTGACAAAACCGCTCAGTTACTGTACTCACAATAGGCCATTTAAAGAGAAATCTTTGCTTGCCGTCCTTATATTTTTTAAAACCTCCTGCCAGCTAGCAAAAAAAAAAACAGAAAAAAATCAAATATATATGAATCTCATATACTACAAATTTCCACCGGTTTATCGTCACAAGTATAAACATTGAACTATTATATGTACAGTACAATGTTTCTTGTGCTCTTCATTAAAGAGGCACTCCCACTTGGTAACATTTTTAAAACACAATTGCTGTTGAGTCCGGAACTGCACTGATACGTGTTTCGGATTTTTATTCTAAACTTTATCACTTTACAGTAACATACTGTCTCCCTGTAGACTTCTATTTGCATCAAATCTTGCTCCTGATACTTAAGAAGTAGTTTAAAACCATTTTAAGGAATTCTTCTTGTAATATTGGTAACACTTTTCTTTCTTAAACCGGACTTGCGGGTTATCCGAAATAAACTGTAATCCGAAACATTATTACTCAACTGCCGCATTCAGTTTCTACGAACTGGACGTTGCAGTCGATCGCGTCCAGCTTCATTCCTTCCCCGAGCTATTAACACATCGTAATTATTCCTACTAGGTTCGTACGCCGCTAATCCAAACTGTTTTTGATCTTTACCGCAGTTGCCTGTCCTGTTTTCCTGAGACTCTATGATTGCACTCCGAAATTGCCGTTGCTATCAAATAAAGTGTACAACACGCAGTTTTTTCGAGCAGACGATCTGCGCGTGCAGACGGCAAACAAAGAATTCTCTTTAAGATGCCCTATAGAATGAATTGAAAAATAAAACACCTAAACATACTTTTGAGTAGTCTTTTCATGTACATGAGAAGAATATCTAGCTTAGAACTAAATCTTCTAACAGTTACACTGTACAACAAGTGCGATCAACTGAATGATAATTTTTTTTTTCTTGTCATGCTCACACCAATGCAACGATTGCGTCGGTGACTTTGAAATGTTAGGTGATACCTACATAAGCAAATCGTGTTTGTAGATATTGTTCACGCAAAATGTTTGCCTCATATATTGTAACTTGTAGGTCACATAAAATCATTTTTGAAAGAAAATACATATAAAAAAATGTTACAGGCATAATATGTCATACTTGGCTACAAGCGAAACCTATGTTTACTTTGTCGTGCGTGTTATTTATCTTAATGTGTGTTTGTTCGGATGTGTTTAATCGCCAATTATTAATGTTTAAAATTATACAAAACGTGAATATATCATGATTTCAGCTGTGAGTTTAATGTTTACCGCCTGACTCGCTACCATTGTCAGCGTGGATATGTACTAATATAGACAGTGTTCGAAATTAAAGTGAGTCCTGAGGTCCGAGACCGACCGGGAATTTTGACATGCGGATCGTCCTTATGACCTACTGTTACGTGCAGAGAAAACGAACAAAAGGGTGAACTCAGCAGTTTCCGTTTAAACAA
>LD348127.1:0-59160 GCA_001465055.1 Ptychodera flava
ATTATGTGTCAGGCTTATCATGACCTTTCTTTGTTATGCATTATGGGGGTCCCTGCACCAACCTAAGAAGTTAATATGTTTCCCGAACTCCTCTTTTCCAATTTCAAATAACTTTTAAGCACAACGTTTGCAATGGCATTACACAAGGGTTAAACAAGGGCAGAAGCATTTTCCTGCAAATAGACCCACTTAAATGTGATATGCTGATTTTTGTCTTTGAAAGCATGTCACAGCTAGCAGGATACACCCGTTAGTTTCTGCATTCCAAATGAATAGCTATACCCTAAATCTGAGCTGATGTATCGCTGATATTTTTGAACGAGAGAAAACTCAAGCACTTCTGTAAGAGGGGAGCGTAGACAGCGCCCTCGTGCGACGGATCTTTTGGTAGATCTGTAGCATGTACAACAGAAGCTGCATTTACATTTCTTTGCATCAACAGAGGGATACTAAACTCCACATAACAATGTCCAAATGCAACAAGGTAATGCTGAGAAGTAATTGTTTCTAATGTAATTCTCGGTCTTCATGAAAACTGCACGTTTAAAATATTCCGAAATGACCACCAAATTACTCCCCTAAAATATTCAAAATTTTCCGTGTTTGGCGGGTTGGGTGGGGTAAAAAGGGGTTGCAAATACAATTCTTCGTGTTGTGTTTCCTCCGAGCACCTGATTGTCCCTAGTAACAACGCGCTCTGGCTAGAATATTGTCCTAACACCATGCTGAAAAAATAGACTCCTAGCATAGTAAGTCTCCTTTATTTTTAAAAGTTATCATTGTGACATTTCAGAGGAAAACGAGACCCACTATTGCATTGAATAACAAAATTTAAAAGTATAAAGTGAAATTTCTGCAATAACATTCGTTCCATGGAAGTTTCAAACGCGAACAAGGACGTCTTCGAATTCCAAGACGTGACAAACGCGTTCCGTGTCGGATCGAAAAGAATTAGAATATTTGCCATAGCATCATTTTGCTGCTTGCTTCTGTGATCACCGTTCGAATTTTAGCATCATGGCTTTGCAATATCTGATATTTGCGCAAATGGTTCCCGAAAAGGCTGGCGAAGATAGGCTTGTTGAGTGTCCGGTAGAGCAACCGTGTACAAGTACAGGAATCCGCGGTACGCACGGTTTATATGCTGTACATCATGAAAGAATGGCCGCACGGCACAACCACAGTGACTCGGATTCAGAGGACGGCGCGGTTTGCGAGACTCCGACAACCACGGACTCGGGCGTTTCAGTGGACGTCGAGAAGAGGAAAAGGGTCAAGTGCAAGGGCAGGGGAAAGGGGAAGAGCAAAGGAAAATGTAAAGGGAAGTGTAAGGTTAAGAAGTCGGCGATCATTTCTAACAAACTGAAAGTCGACGGTAAAGTCACTGAGGAAAAGGAAAGAAGGAAGACGAAGTCCACCAATGAAGAAGGCAGTGATGGAAAGACAGAGAATGGGTGTTTATTGTGGCCTCTCCTTCTTGGTTCTCACCTTTCCAGCATCAAGAGATGGTTTCTTAGGAAACTAAGACGTAACGTCAAAATCGGTCCAAATGATGACTTCCGTACGACGCAGATTGTTTCGTATACCTGAACACTACTGTTGCCGATCGAGAACACTGAAAACAGTCGAATGCCAGACTAGTACCCAAAACGGACGAAACGGTTGGCTTCACGTTCAAGTTGAAATGAAGTTCAGAGAGACAAGCTTTTGTCTGTTTGCGTTTTCGGTTGCCGAAATGACTTTCAAAGAGAAAAGTATTGAGTTTGATTTTAATTGATATATTGTATAAGTTATAACCATTCCTTGTTCTTATTAAATATTTCTTTTAATGTGACATTTCTACTGGAGTATATTAGGGTTTGCGAGTTCGATGTGTGAGTGTTTGTGTGTGTGTGTGTGTGTGTGTGTGTGTGTGTGTGTGTGTGTGTCTGTCTGTCTGTCTGTCTGTCTGTCTGTCTGTCTTTATTACCCCAAAACTGTGTTCAGCTCTCACCAGATACCACAATGAGTGATACACTCCGGTGTCTATCAGAAATGTCAATCCTGCAACAATCTGGCTAAGCAAAGCCAATTCGCTGACCCAGGCTGCTCTTCTTTCCTCTACATATTTTGTTCAGAAAGAAAAGTAAAGTAGAGGAGTATGAACTCCGACAGGACTGAGATGGGTATGAATACATATCCTTTAAGCTCGCAAGTCAATAGCGTTAGAGAAGCCTGCGCTTTATGTAATTCTAATATTCCTGTGTGATAGAATTCCTCACCAATTTTGAATATTTGATGATCCTGATTTTTATCAAAAGTAATACACTCACATTACTTAAGGATATAAACCCGTCAAAATGCTCACTCTTAAGATCTTATTGTCTCGTGCCTGATGGAATTATTTTTATGTTCAGAATGATGGAGTATGTGAACAGTCGTGAAGCGTCTCCAACATCAGCTCAAGAACAGGTCTTCGCGGGTCCCAACTAACTGCTTCCAACCTTTACCAAAGGATGCAGGGACCCAGACACCAGCAGACTGGTCTTCATTGGAGCTGCAAGAATCATCGAATCCTCATCTTCGAATTCGACCGAGCCAAGTCAGGCATGTGAAAACAACTCGAATTCGCAATAACTACTCAACAAGGAGACGTTTGCCAAGGTGATAGGTGAGTTTTCGTTTATAACGTTGTCCTATCGGAACGTTGGATCCCTTACCATAACAATCTCAGCAAAAGAAAATCAAAACTTGCCGTCGATGAACATAATAATTAAAGGTACAGTATTTGCACGTTACTTTTTCGAGTAATCTGTGATCGAAATCCCGAAATACCCTTGTTTATAGGAACGCATTTCAAAGCCATACCAGATTTGTCAGTTTTACGAAATTTCTTTGAACAGGCCGAAAAATATTTGTCGTCCAGCAGGACCAGCGTTCAATCTGCAGTCTCAGAAGGAGATGCGTGTTCTTCAACCTGGTTCGTGAGTGGACGCTGTCTGACGGAAGTCCATACTCATTCTGATTCTGATAGGACACTAGCCTCATTCCTAGTTTGAAAGGAGACAAGAATGTGTGTTATAGTGTTCAGCCGTGTTGAAAATATCCTCAAGTTTTATGTATTATTTTCGACTATTTGAAACGTTATCTATATAGTGCACGGTGTTCAGTCTGCTTTGTGTATGATTGTTTGAGATTTTATGGCTCATGTTGGGCCTGATATTAAAGTAATCAGTTGACCAGCTGATTTAGATAAATTGAAAAACTCGTCGTTTATACCTTCATGAAGCATTTTAAACGATATCAAAATTTGGAAGGGGGTGAAGGCTTCGTAACTGCTCGTCCCTTGATGTTACTCTTGCCAAACTTCCAACCAAGAAAGACACCTGCGGGCCCTCTTTACACCACAAAGCCCCTAACCACCCTCTCCCACTTCATATGTTTCCCGTTACCCTTCTTCGACAAATCCCCAACTTCCGCTCGAAAAGAAAACCAAAGAATACTTTAACGTGAGGGGTTGTATCTGTCGCCCTTGATGTAGAGTAGTGCACTTTTGAAGATGGCGATTGCAGCGACCATAACTGCCGGCAGTTCGACATTTTATGATTTCAGTTAAATGTTAGTCAAACAAAAACAACAACTAAAGAAAGAATTAATAAGTAAACAAACAAACGAACAAATGGTATATAATTAATAAATAAATAAATTAATAGTAGGCTGTATTTGTACGGGGACCGTGATCAACTGTAATTCGAGTCATCCATGGATGCGGTTGCTATGTCATTTTTCCAAACACCGAAGTTTGGGTATTTGGATTTCAGTTTAAAGTTATTCGAAACGACCTTCATAGATAGAAAAACTTAGCCCAACAAAGCAAGCGAGGACATGGACTGATAGGCAGACTTTGGCTACAGAGTATCATTGCGGAATCGAGGGTACGGTAGTTCTATGTATATGTTGAGCACCATTTCCACGGCAGATCATTTCTGCCGACCTATAAAGAGCACACACAGCCGTTTGCAAAGAGCAACTTTTACGGTTGGGTAAAACGTGTTTCCTAAATCTTGATTTAAAATATCCTGTCGCCTATGGTTTGAAAATTTCGCGGCTGCGAAAATACCCTATACACTTGCCGATAGAGGGCGCATGTCTGTCTGTTTCACATCGTTCCACAACTGTGGTGAGACTTTCGACCAATTGGCGTCACGGAACGAAAGAACTCAAAGTCAAGAATGACCGATGAATATGAACATCATTGCGATGGAAAAAAAGTAATTGAAAACGTACAGTTTATGTTAAAAGCAAAAAAGTGACTGGAACGACCCACGTTTAGAAGTACGCTCTATATCACGTGTTTTCGTGAAACTCTCGGATCCTCATAATCCTTCAGATTCGTCTCACCATGATAGGTCTTGTAATAAGTCGTCTCACCATGATAGGTCTTGTAATAAGTGTGTCCGTACTGATCAGTCTGTTGTTCAGAAGGAAGTGTACAATAGAGCATGGAGTCGGACAGGACGTAGATAGGTTTGTGCTCTTCAGAACAATATCTATATTGCTTTGGTCTATTTGTCCATATCGTAGGGCAAGGATGTATCAAAAGGTTAAAATGGCTTTGTAGGTACGATAGTCCTCATTGTGATACACAGTATGTCTTCGCAGTTTTTTTATCTTGAATGACAAATTGTCAGTGCCTTTATTTGTTTGGAATTTTCAAGTGATAACATTTAATGATATTAACCAATTAAAGTGTTTATGATTTCATTAATTTTGTGTTGAGTGCCGATTTTACTAATTTTGTGTTAAAATGGAATTTCTCTTTTCATTTGCAGCATGGAGAATGAGAACTGTTGTGAAGTACGGGTATCTCCAACATCAGTCAAAGAAGCGGACTTTGTGTGCCCAAACTGCCATACACTTTTTAAAAACAGAGGGACCCAGACACAAATGGACTGGTCTCTAGGCACGTCAGGATAATGAACACAAACCGGAGAACTCATTATTTGGCAATATGTAAATGTGAGACTGAAGGGAAGTTCCAAATCAGAATTCAATAAAAACAGAAATTCAGAAACTAGGATGATAAGTCAGTAAATTTTATTCATATGTCCAATATACCAAACTGATATCTGTATGGAATTACTCTCCACTTGCAAGACAAATCCTCACAGCATTCCACACTTCTTCATTGACAGTAGATGTAAAACAGGATATAAAAGAAAACTTGAATGTTTGCGCGCTCTCTCTCTCTCTTTCTCTCACACACACACACACACACCGCACACACAAAGTTACTGCTGATGAAGCAGCCCCTCTTGGTAATATCATAGGGTACAGGGGACAGTCCCCTGGGGTGGGGAGGAAGGTGTTTTTTGTTCAATGGTTTACCTTATTTGATTTTATTAATTTTGACTGTGATATTTCAAATGAAGAGTTCAACTCTACATCGTCTGACTGCTTTATTATTACCGACAAGTCCTTATCTCCTCTCCAACCTGTGTATACACCACTGTAATTGCTCCGAAAACATTACCAACTTGCTAATCCCTTGCTAAATTAAAATTTATTTTAATGTGTGTGAGGCAGCTGTGGTGTTGACTCAATCACTTAATCCGCTGATACGGACAGCGGATTAGCAAGTTGGTAATGTTTTCAGATCAATTACAGTGGTGTATACACAAGTTGGAGAGGAGATAAGGACTTGTCGGTAATAATAAAGCAGTCAGACGGTGTGAGTTGAACTCTTTATTTGAAATATCACAGTCAAAATTAATAAAATGAAATAAGGTAAACCGTTGCACAAAAAACACCTTCCTCCCCACCCCAGGGGACTGTCCCCTGTACCCTATGGTAATATGGCTGATTTCAAGTGATTGAAGAGTTCTGTTATTAATATGTAAAAATACATTATGTCTGAAAATTATGAGTACAACAAATATAACAAACATGGTTCTTGGAAGTAGTTATGATCAATTTTATGAAGGAACCCATAAAATCACATGTCGAGCTCAAATGACAAGCTGCAGTGACCACTCACAGGTGTGAAACAGACTATCCTCTGTTACTCTACTGTTGGCAGTGGCTGATGTAATACACTATGATACGCATTGTAACACATCCGTGGTGCGGTAAGTGCCTATCAGGGTTTATGGTTTGATGTAGAAAGAGAGAATGTACATGATAGTGGATGAAATTCAAATGTTCTACTCGGGCATGAACTCTGAAAGCAAACTATCCTGAATGGTTGAATTGCCCACATGATGCTTACTACCGGTACTGACATGCAGCCATATTGGCTTGTGTTGCAAAACCACATACTCTGAGCCATTTTGTATCACAACAAAACTGAAGTGAAGTTTAATAGCAGACAAGTCACATCCTGTCTACCTGATTTGAAAGATTTGTGGTTCAAATGTGAGAAATATGGCTGCTCAAAGGTTATTAAATAGACACATGTTTGGATACACAGATGGACCTATATTTTGGTTCAACAAAGACTGTCTGCATACTTAAAATGACAGACTAAGAAGACGTTTTCTGTAGAATGAAAACTTGTACAAAAACACAGGCAATGCTCCAGCAAGAGGTTTCATGGATGTTTTCAGTGTATTTCATCCAGGAATCATCAATGCTGTCAAAATTTTATTTGCCAAATATTCTGTCAGTTTCATGTAGGTATTTACATTCTGGTAAGCAAGACGATTTTTTACACTCTATACAGAAAGGAAACAAATGATGAAGTTTGAAGCAGTAATGTACCCGTCTAATCATCTCCTTTGATGAATAATATCAGACAGTCCATTTTCAACAAGTTGAAGATCCTCCACATCATCCTTGATTACATTAATAAGATGTCGAATACCTTCTTGCTGCTGTTTCAGATGCTGAAATTGAGAGATAAAAAGTGCATGTTAATTTTTAAACGTGGACTTTCAGATTTTCTGATCCTGTGCCAAATATAACAAGAGACTTAGGAACAGTGTTTGCAAGGCTTATAAATATTTCAACATAATTTAGGGAAAAGGATAGGTAAAATGAGCTTGTTTTCCATAAAAAATATTAATAAGACATCTGATGTTACAGTGATTGTCCCTTTAATGATTTACATACAGTACTTGCTGGGATGGTGCTCAAAGTGAATCCGATAGTCTACCTGTTTTATTTCCTCTTGAAGTGCCAGATCTATTGAATACCGTGCTTCATTCCGGGCAGCAGACGCCTGACTTTGCATTCTAATCTGTGACATCATCTCATTGAGACGCCCCTTGGAAAAATAAGGAAGGAAAAGTATTATGTTTGTGCACACTGTATTTCAGCAATAATGTACCCCCTCCTGGCCCATAATGGATGAAAGCAAACTTTGCACTCCATAATGTACTTGGTGTTTGCCTCGTACATTATGTTATGCAAAGTTTCGTTTCGTACATTATGGGCCAGGAGGGGTAAATTATTGATATCATTTTATAATTTTGGTGATGCCATGATGGTGAATTTACAGATGTAGGAAACACCAGGGGCCACAATGTTGGATAATCAGATACATTATCAGTAATCATATGGGAAATGTCACAAAATTCACTGCATTGACAAAGCTATAATATAATAACAAATATGGTTAAAGCCACATTTGAAATACATTAGTTATGATAAAGATTCATGGATTGTACATTCTTGATGTCTTGGCCACACTGTGAATCTGCTCTATTACGGTTAGTACACTGAGGCTCAGTGTGCCCTCCAAGCCAATATGACATGCCAGGATGCAAACAAATTGCTGGTGACGCAAACAAATGTGTTGGTTTACGTGTAAAGATATAGGGCTGATGCAAAGAATTTTCCACAAAATCCAAAAATTGACACAAAATTTTCAGAAAGACATGTTTCTTAGAGCGCACACTGCTGAGGCTTGGTCTTTGATTCATGAAGAACATGAAAAATGTTGACATGTGATTACTGATGAATTTTCCAACAATGATAAAATGGAAGCACTATTATTAAATAGAACATATATGTAGGGACCTGTACGTGAAAGGATTAAAACACGATTCACCCACACTCTACAGTACAAGCACCATGAATGATACATCTCTGCTTACCTTGAACTGTGTTGGAGCATTGAGTTCTGCCTGGATGGATTCAAGCTGTACTCTCAACTGTTCCTCTTCAACTTGAATGGCCAGGCCACTCTTCCTGTATACTTCCTGTGCCAGCATGATCTGTGTGAAAACCATTGGTCAACGGATTAGGAACACATTCTAAGATGCATTGTGAAATCAATACCTAAGACATCAGTGGTCGTACATTTGCATGTATTGTTCCGGGGTGGGGGGAGGGTATACAGTTCATGGATTTGCAAGTATGAAAAGTAGGGCAGTTGCTGTTGTATGTATGAGTGTAATACAGCAGACTATCACAGACCCTTGTTGGCTGCTCCATATGACCCTCTCAAGCTCTGATTTTAAGTTCAGGTGGCCTTGCCTAGTGAGCTGGTGCAGCTATGCCTTGGCGTTGGGACTGGCTTAGCCAGACCATTGTGGGCACATGGGTGTAGGTAAGAGATCAGAAGATGCATAGTGAACCAGGAACTGTAAGCGAGTCGGGAAGTTATAAGGGAGCCAGGGTGATCTCTTTATTGTGGTTTCTGAACAAACTTGTGACAAAACCCGATTGGTGTTCTAACAAAGTTAACCTTACCTGTAAGATTTTATGTGATAATTCAGCATGCTTCCTCTTGTACTCAGTAAGCTTGGCTTGGATGGTTGCCTGGTTCCTCTGCAGGGTGGCGATGTCATCTGAAATTATCTAGGAAAACACATTTTCCATTGATAATTTGAAATAAACCTGGCTATTCTCAATGTTATTGAATCTTAGAAACTTTACACAAAACACAGAGTCCTACTGCTCAGTGTTCGCGCTAGCGCTCGCCACACTCGCAAAATGCGAATAAAACTCTCATTTTGCGAAAAATTTTTGAAAGTCATTAGCCACGCTTGCGAATTGAATTTTTGGCCCCAAAATTGTTTGGACACATCATCGGATCAATCACTCAACTACGATCGCCTCCGCACTATAATACTTCCGGGTGCTGGCTGGAAGCGACGCAATACTCCGTTCACCAGAATAGGAATGTATATATTTTATTATAAGGGGTGAGCAAATTCACTACCCCGAACTCACGGGCAAGCAGTTTTTACCGCCGAGCAAGTAACTTTTGGTACCTCTACTAGCCCGATGGACTAGCGTATGAAATGTAGGAGACAGCTGAGGAGAGTAGCAAAGTTGATCGGGAGCAAACGACATGCAGAAACGCATTGCCTGCAGCAAAATGAACACAGAGACGGACGTTTCTGAGCCTATGTAACTGACATGAAATTTCTCATCCAAGTTCGATTTCAAAGAACGTATGCAATTCTGGGATGAAGAAGACGAATTTCTAGGAAATTGCAGCTTGAATTTAATCTCGGATAAAAGACAAACAAACCATACGATTTGACGTCAAGCTCCGTAAAAATTCAACTGAGGTGGGTCTACAGTACTTGGCCGTAGCAGCACGCAAAAATACCTTTCAAAAAGACCTTTCAAAGATAAAAATAAACGATATAGCAATGAAATTTGTTGTAGTCATGAGCGAAATGCCTCAAATAAAAAAGTCATTTATTTGGATCGTGCTGTGACACATGAAATCTCTCTTGTCAAGAAAGAAAATAATCGTCCATCGCATCGCCACGTTGAGACAACCGGACTGGCATACAGGTATGGTGGATATGACATCAAAGAAGGACTCTTCTACTCTGCTATTAGGGAAGAGGGACCGAGGATTAAAAATACCACAAATAAGTTTGGTTTTACTCGCAGTCCCGTCACTTGAACTTCCATTCTCCATTACTTGGTTATCGTCTATTGCTTTCTTTCATCAGTAAGGTAATCTTATCAAACGTATTGGGTTTGTAAAAGTCTGTGATATTTACTAACCCCTTTCAACAAATAGTGCGCTCATCATGACCGTCCATGCTTTTGAATACAACACATGCATGTGGGAGTCAACCACCATCGTCGCATCGGATACTGCGATCGCATGACATGCTATTTTGTGTAGATTTTGTTGTTGTTGCTGTTGTTGTAATTTCATTTATTTCCGCAATTATTACATGGGTATCAAGGAGCAGAATGCTTCCAATGCATAGGGTTATTGTGTTCACAGAGATATTCACATGGAGCTCCCGAGTTTGTAGGAAAGCACAAAAGCATAGTATTGTTATCAGATCAGGTACTGCAATGTTATATCATGTGTAAACGGTCATGCTCTACGCTAAAAAAAATGACTGATTCGTATCTTCAAAGACAAGGAGAAAAAAGTCTGTGGTATTTTGCTATAGTTTTTGGTACACAAGTTTCGTAAATTTATGTAAAAAATCTTCATGTCAGACGCAATTTTTCCCTCACATTTTGCAGCTGAAGAGCAGGCAGTGAAACCTCAAGTCACAGGCAGGCCAGTTGAAACTGGCTGTGCTAGCAATTTTTTTGTCTTCTTGCCCGGGGACAAGTGAGTTTATGACTAAAAAACGATTTGCTCATGAAGTGTGTTTAGAAATGTTCCAGTGACGTCCAACATTTATTTATTTATTTATTTATTTATTTATTTACCTTTGAAACGGTTTAAAACGCAAAAACTACAGAAAAAGCAGACCACAAACATTGTTTACTTTGAATAACAGAGTCACATCAGTTGCACATCTTTGTGTTTTTAGTAAAATATTTGCGTGGCTAATCAATTTTTGCTGTGGCTAATGTTTTTTTGCATCAATTAGCCACACCAGCAGACCGTGGCTAATTTGAAAAAAATCCTAGCGCGAACACTGCTGCTACCTTAGTACATAGCAGTATATTATCTGTATTGTGGACTTGCATTCATTTTTCATATATCAATCACAGCGTCAAAATTGTTTAAGATCTAAAAGTCCACACATTCACAAGGCTTAGTAGATGAAAGATTTACAGCTGTAGGTACAACAATCATGGGAAATTGATGATACTAGAACTGTGACCTTCAGCCTGTGACGAATACTCAACAATGAAGTACTGTAATGATAACAGATTACTGTTAAGTCAATATCCTATCCTTGATCAAGTCCAAAAGGGGGCCACATAGTACATCACTGTCGGTGTTGACCACCTCATCAGGCAGTATACATGAAGATATCTGAAGAGAGACTTACATTGAGTCTGCCTTGATGTTGCTTGTTTTGGTGTTCCTGGTGTTTGAATCTGCTGTTCAGTTCACTGAAGCCAACCATTGGAACTGGTATCATGCTGAAATGAATATACAAGAATCAACTGTACATCCAGTAGATGTATAGCGGGCTAATATCCCACTCTTGGCCATGGAAGTCAAACAACACATTGGAAGACAGATGCTTGTAGAAATGAACCACAAAGATATTTTGCAGTGACGATGAAGGGAAGTATAACCATGGCAATAAAGGGTCAAAGGCCATCATGTACCTGGCACTGATTCTCTGATGAGATTGGCCCAAGAATTTTTTACAGTGAGAGCATGTGAAAAAAATATCCATTTTTCAGGTGATGCACCTCAAAAATCCTTCGTTTATATAAACTGCAGTAGGCAATGTATTTTTATGAGCACAAAACTCGGCTGCCCGTCTCATCACAAAAACAAAGAAAAGGGATCATATTACACAAATCCTGAAGGAACTTCACTGGCTCCCCGTGTCTTACAGAATTCAGTTCAAAATCCTACTTCTCACATATAAATCAATACATGGACTTGCTCCTTCATACCTGGCTGAACTCATTGAAGTCAACACCCCTAGCAGATCTCTCCGATCAAGTCTACAAACCACACTTAAAGTTCCACGAACTCGGTTAAAATCATACGGTGACAGATCCTTCTCCTATTCCTCATCAAATTCTATGGAACGAACTGCCAGCTCCTATTCGATCAGTCCCTGACATTCGCACCTTCAGATCTATGCTTAAGACTCATTTCTTCAAGAGAGCTTACCTGTGACCCAGTGTAAAGCGCCACTGAACATTACGGATGGATACTAGGAGCTATATAAATTATTTATTCTATTCTATTCTATTCTATTCTATTCTATGAGTATATATTTTACCAGGAAAATGTCTTACAACAAAGTGTGTGGAGCAGGACTCTCACCTTTCGGGATTTGGATTGTCAAGTTTGGCTTGTCTCCATAGCCTTGGATCATAACCTGTTGAAGAAATCAGATGACATCATGAAAGTCTTCTGAATTGATCACTCAATGATGTAAATCACATTCCATAGCATTCTGTATACTTTCCCCAACTGGTCGGCGAACATGTTATTTGTATCCATAAATATTTTTACCACTTGTGCAAGCGTCAAACAAAAAAGAAAACAACATTGTGGCTATAATATCTCCTGGTAAACATGTATTCTGTTTATTCTGCCCTACTCTCATACTCTCATAAGTTTTATTTCAGTTCTGTCAAGTAAGAACTCTTCTTGTCGTGATACCATGGATTGTCAACAGGGTTCACTTGTCTGTATCACACATTGAGAGAGGGGTAACTTCTTCCCCAACACAGCATATGTAAATCTCCCTGAAATAACACTTTGTAACAAATCAAAGTAGATTGGAAGAGACCACTCACCGGAGGGTGGATTGTCTAGATACTGTTTCAGCTGTGCATCTGTTAGCTCTGTCTTGGCAACCGTGTTCTCCACTCCCAGGGATGTGAGTTGAGTTTTGCTTGTGGCCTGATTCAGAAAGTTATTCAAGTCTGTGGCAGTGACTCGTTTGGTTGCTCCTGTCGGCAATCTCTCTTGTACATAGATGAGTACCTCAGTCCTATTTTGATGGAAATAATCAACAAAACTAGCTTGGTAATGGCAAACAGCACAAGGCTTTTACAGAACATTGTGTTTGAAAGGTACGTAAGAAGGTAAAGTAGGTATTGGTAGAATATGGTAAAAAATTACGTGCAACATAAGCAAGCCGATCGTTCAGTATAATAGCTATGATGTCTTCTTGGGGAAAAATATTCAGATTAAAATTTTTTCCATATTTTTCTGGTCTACGGCTTTTTGGGGCTCATTTTAAAGCTCTTGGAGTCAGTAAATATTTCAGTCTTAGTTTTTTGAAAGTCAAAAATGTTATTTTTCTCCACAGAGTTACACAGGGACGGCAGCCATATTGAATTTCAAATATCTGTAAACGTTGAGTAATTTGTTTCTCTCGTTCAAAACTTTGCAAAGTGACCCCTGATTTTTTTTCTTGATTAGGTACAAGAATGGCCTATTGACCTTCATTAAATATTAGCATGTTCATACTTAATAGTCGACTAAGTAAATAAACAAATAAGTACATAAATGAGTAAATACATAAATATTAAAATCATAGCAGGCTCAACTGTTCTAAAATACTGGTCCACGGTTCCTCTGGTCCCTCACCATAATCACACATCAGCATGACTGTTATCAACGCATGTCAACCATGCAAACATTTTCTTCCAAAATAAAATCCATGTATTAAGTAAATTACTGATCACAGACAGCTAGTATCAACATCAGAAGTCACACTGTACACATGGCTTTACAATGACTGTCAATGATGATCTGGTCTTTTCTTACTTGTCATCAGGCAGTGCCCTCACACCTTCAACACAGACAGACAGTGTGGGTTTGCTGCCTAGGATTCTGAACAGGCTATCCACCAACTGCTGCTGTTGCTGTTTGATTTCAGTTGCTTTCCTTTTGATCACTAGCGCCACCAGGCCGTCCTCATTCTTTGATGTTGGTTTACAGCTGTAACCCACGGTCTAAAATAGAGAGAGAACAAGTCACCAGGGCATAGATCAGATAAGTGTGTAGTTTTTAGACAACTACAGGTTTAGTTTCTCCTCATACAGCCAAAGTTCAAAGCCAGTAGAGATACATGTATGTGTACATGAGACATTTAAAAAAGTGAATTTCTGCAAAAAATGATGCACTGATGAAATAGGTCTGCATGTACCTTGAACCTGCAGAATGGATTATCAGGTGTGAAGTTAACTGATGCATTCTGGGTGTAATATCCTTTACCAGTTCCCCAGAAAGCTTGTATTTGATTCCATTTGGCTATGAGTACGTCTCTCTCATCTCCGTAAATAACAGGTAGGTGGAGAGCGCTGGCTGTGTTCACCAGTACATTGGCTTGGTTGTTTCCTGAAGCATGAAAGGGAAGTAAAGTGAGTATGTGTGTTTCGTCCACAAATAAAAGGAACTATGTTTCAGAAATTCTCTAGAATATAGAAAAATACAGAAAACATTTGTGGCAAATTGAAATATGGAAATTGACCTCAGGAACATATAATGGACAGACAGAATGCAAACTTTGGTTATAACTGAACATTAAACAATTTGGTGATTTGACTGATTGAATTTTGAATGCAAAAAAGGATATTTGCTGACATTGGCACTAAATAGGACTGACATGAAATGGTATCTATGTATGGAAATTATCTTATATTCTCATGAGAGATAAGAGAAATTGGGTTGTTGAGCTGGCCGGGCTAGGAAAACTAATATTCCACATCCAATGTTCATACTTTGCATACATCATTCAATTCAAATCAGCACAGAGGGAGGCTAGACTGTTGATGGTTTGGTAAATATCGCTGAGCAAAGGTGAGCATACTTGGTTATGTATGGTCCAGAACTACCAATTTTCAGACTTGGAATGGTGATTTTTTCATCCTAATGGCTCAAACGGTCAATGAATATCAATGGATTTGTAAAACAAAGACACAAGACCAGCACAGCAGACTGCAGGATCACTGGGTTTTACTTTGACAATGGTCTTCCGACCAGCAGATTCTGAATCAGCAATGCTCACACTTGCTAAGCAAAGATATCTACCTGTTAAAATGTAGAAACTACTCAGTCACCTGCAAGTCCAGTGCCGAAGCCTGTACCGAAACCAGTGCCGCCGACGCCTAAACCAGTGCCGAGGCCAGTAGCAGCGCCTAAACCTGTACCAAGACCAGTGCCAGCTGTACCTAAGCCAGTACCAAGGCCAGTGGTTCCTAGTCCACCAGTACCAGTCAAGCCTCCAGTGCCAAGGCCCCCTAAGCCACCTGTTAAACCACCTCCCAGGCCAGTGCCAAATCCTACACAGGATAAAAATTTTGAATGAATCATTATTGAGATTATTGCAAAATTATCAGATATTAATTGTACAGAAGTAGGGACTGTTTTCTTCATATGATTGCAAACAATTGAGACATTACTGACAAGAATTTCACTTCCAAAAGACATATTGATGTTAACATCTAAGTTAGTGTACATTTGCACACGATGTGAAATGACTGTGGCTTGGCTGAGGTATCTAAAACAGCGTCTCACACACCCATGAGACAGTTATGGGGTTATTTATTGATATTCTTTCACACTCAGCTCAAACCAAAGGTAATTCACAAACGCATCCCCACCCCACCCTCATTTCCTCTTTGCTTCCCTCTCCCTTTTCTTCTCCTTAAAAAAAAATGCCTTCAAGGACATTGTGCTCATATTTGGTTTGAATTGGTCCATCAAGAAATATTTAAACCAGAAAAACAAGAATAACAAAAGTAAATAAGGTCTGAAACTTTAGGTACTGTACGTCATCTTTGGGAACAGGATTTGCAGAGGAATGATTCAACACAGTCCTTCATGGTTTTAGCAGGTCTGCCAATATGTATCAGTTCATAAACAACACAGAAAAAGACTCAAGGTCAGAGGAGTTGCCTGTTTCAGTCACTGGCATACCACCACTCCTGCACATTTGCAGGATTTCCCCTTTTTCTTACCTCATTTGCATATTTTTGACACTGATATGTTCATTTGAACAACATCACATCTCAACCCCTGGGTCTACCTGTACAACAAATACTAAGATGGTAGGTGTGGCGGTTTGGGAGTTTTTGCGCGTGATGGACATACATCCGCACATACACATACATACAGACAGACACCACCGACTCACCATATGAGCTCTTTTTGGTATTTATATACAAATCAAATATGAGATAAAAAACAACTACCCTTCCTAGAGGACACTGTCAATCCTGACGATACCTACCAGTACTAGATGAAGGGAATGTGAACGTTGAGGTGGTTGGAGCTGTACTTGCAGTGCCACCAAATGGAAATGCTGCTGAAGTAGTGGTAGTTGAAGTGCCTAAACCACCAAACAATGATGGAGCAGTTGTCTTGGTGGCACCAAAACCACCAAAGCCAGTGGTCCCTGTGTGTATGAAAGAAACAACATATTTATTTTAACATTTGGGCTGTTTTAAGCTTTGGACTTTACAACTAATAGCTTGGTTGGTATAAAGCATATAAACAGATGTATACAATGTTGATGCATTAAAATACTGGTAATCACAAAAAAAAAATAAAAAAAAAAAATTGCATTGCTTCCACATTTAGAAAAAAAAAGAGTGAGACAATAGAAAAAGAAATGTTGCCATAGTGGCAGGGGAAAAATTGCTGCCATACCTATTTCCTCTACAGCACCCCCTGAAATCAAATGGACCTCCACTAAAGACCCTTTAGAGAAAAACTTTACGAATAGTAGACTGCAAGTTCAACAGTAGCCAAAAGGAGATTTAAGTTCGGTCATGGAGGTTGTGGTACCTCCATGGTTCGGTCACGGACAAGGAGAACCTTGTCTGTAGTTCAGTACACCATGGGGTACACCCCTTTCAACATATGTACCGTGTACAAGGAAACTGGAGAGGGATGCTAATACAATGGCATCTTTGGGACAAAGGCTTGTTTACTCGCATCCTTCCTTATGGAGCCGTCATTATTTACGGCCTGAGGGGTGGGAGGAATCTGAGGGGGGAATCACTCAAAAAAGCTACAAGGGTGTGCTCAAAATGTGGAGAGAAAGAAGGGGGAATTACTCAATTTTTGGTGCAAAATAAATTGAAACACCTCTAAGATGGGGTGGAGTTATTTTAAATTTCAGTTTCGATTGAAACACCTCTCAGATGGGGGACTTAATCGAAATTTCAGAGTTTCCGATGGACGACCCCCAGGCCGTAAATAATGACGGCTCCCTTTAAGGGATAGCACATACATGTTGAAGTAGCTATAACCATGGAAATACTGACACACAAGCCAAGACTGTACACTTCGCTTTCGGCCTTCGCCATGAAAAGAGTCTCCAAAAATCTCCTTGGCAAAAATATACTTCGTCTAAGGATTAGGCTACTGACACACAGACATTCGACACAATGCAAGCAAACCGTCACTGATGCAACCAGTAATAATATTATCACTGTAATCAGTTACGGTTTGCTTGCATGGAGTCGAATGCCTGTGATTGTAAACCGATACTGTGACAGGGCTGTTCTGAATAGTACAGTAGTATGAAGATAAGTGCGCAAACTTTACCTGTAGTTGTAGTTGTTGCCCCAAAGCCAAATGCTGGAGTTGCAGAAGCTGTTCCGGTCGCTGGTGTCCCGAATGACGCAGTTCCAAATGAAAATGACATCTCTAATCACAAAACCGCGCGATTTTAAAACATATAGCGTGTCGATCAGGACATCTCATCCCCACCACATTGAAAACGTATTCAGAATCTGACTACTTGATAGACTATTTGATAAAAAACCGGTCGAGATAAATCAACTCAAAGGTTGATATCTATTGCTGCCACAATCTATTTACCTGGCTAATTGAGTAAGAAATTATAAATTTGATGTCTTCACAAAGAAATTAGACATATGTGTTTAAACTATACCGAGGAGACGAGTTAAGAAGCGATGTATTTCTGGATCTGAGCCACAGTCTGCTTCTGACGCTAAGTCTAACAAATGGTTGGGTCATTGGGTCATTTGCCACACCGTCTTCGATAGGTCGCCTGGTGCTGTGTGTTGTTGCGAGTACGAGTTCGCCTGCCTGCGTTCGACACACTTGAACTCATAGTGAGTTGATTCGGCAAGACTGAAGATGTGTTGACACAAACTTAGCGTCAAAGAAATTTTGTTTTGAATTATTAGTAACGTACGGTTACACGCGTGGTGCGGTTAGGCCCTAGACACACAGGCCTTTATTGCATCAGTGACCACAGTCACTCGTGAGCTATTCAGCTCTGGGACTATTCGCCCCATAGACGTGTGTACATAAAGGTTTTTTTCTCGCTTTGGGACGAATAGTCCCAGAGCTGAGTATAGCTCACGAGTGACTGTGCATTGACGGCTAGCGGTTCGCCTGCATTGAGTCAAATGCCTGTGGCCCTAGAGTTAGGGTTTTTTGCTGCGGGTCCGTAGCCTAGCCAGTGACGATGATAGTTAGATTTATTCAAATTGTAACAAAATCAGCAATATTATATTAAGGTTTGTTTGTTTTTGTTTTTTTTTTGGGGGGGGGTCAAAATATCATCATCATTTGATTGCTTTGCAATTTGGTATGCAGGTCCTCAGGGTTGATCTGAGTCAGAGTTGTTTAAATTGTGATGAAATCTGCAATAGTGTTTTCTTTCAGCAATTTTGCCATATTTTGGTCAAGAAACTTTCAATGATTTCTTTGAGAATCAGCTTGTGCAATTGTTTTGAAATTGGTACGCAGGTCCACTAGATCGACTTTGGTCAAATGTGCTCTATTCTGGGCTAAATCTGCATTTATACTGTACTTTCAGTCTTTTTTTTGCTGTTTTTAGGGGTCCGTGTTCAGTACAATAAAGATGACCTGGAATGGTTGTTATGTCAAGTAGAGAATCTGATGCCATTGCATACAAGTAACAAGTAAGACGATAGTTGTCTTCATACAGCATAACAACGATTTTGCAGTACATCAGTGAAAAAAAAAATTGTATCTTTGTTTTTAACCTTGCTCACTTAACTTTTAAGAGTGTTCTTGAGATATAAATGCATGTTTATTTTGTCTCTATGATTGTGTATTTGAAACTAAATGAGTCTCATAATGGACAGAACTTCCTAAAAATTTCATTTTTTAATAGTTAGGAATGTAAACACTGAGACAATGTTTCTGACACTTTAAATTTATTGACACCCCCTATACAGCTAAACCTATTGAAATCTACCTTATAGGGTTTACCCAAGAACCATTGCGTCAGCGACATATCTGAAGTTCCTTATAGTTCTTTGCCAGCTTGTCCACCATCTTTTATGTATACATGCGCAGTTTTGTGGAAGTTATAATGGTTGATTTTGAGCAGACTGCTGGTGTAGAGTTGGTAAGTAATACGATGTAATCATTTGTAAGTTGTACGTGTTTGCTTTATCTTTATTTTTGGTCATGTTTGTCATGCATAGACCTTAATTAGCCTGATACCACACGAATGCGACGCGACTGTTAAAGTGATTGATGAATGGCAAGTTGAACAAAACAGCGTTAGGGCCACAGTTCATAAAAGCAGTTAGCTTCTTTCATGTTTGAATTTTGTTGGCCAGAGATTTTTATGGTTGCATATTGTGTTAAAAGTAAGTTGTTAGATAATACAGCTTTCTCTATGGATGACAAAAATAAGCAGATGGCTAATTTGCATATATTTTACATTAAACCATAGACCCTCGAGGGTCTATGATTAAACCTACCGACTCTTTTCTTTGCTCTGAACCATTTTGACAGTCAACAACACAGCACACTATCACAGAATGGAAAAACGTTCCTGTTCTGAGCTAGCTTGTGTTTATGATACATGAAATAGCTACAGATAGATTCACCCAGGTCAGTGCCATATGAACAATCCATGTTTAATACCATGGTTGTGCACTTTTTAAAAGCTTGAATCTCAAGCGTTGTACTGTACATGTTTTCCATGACTCTCAGCTGAAAGTTTTCACAATAGCAAGAAAGTATCTGATTTGCTGCAACCTAGTCACACGAATCTCAATACATCAGTCCGGGTTATGTCCATATAGAGGATAGTAGGGAAGAGCCAATGGCGTACCGTATATGTAATGAAATTAAGGCAAGAACCAATCACGTACTGTATATGTAATAAGGGTCAAAGGTTACGTTGGTTCACTTTGTTCAGATAGCGATGTGACCGGACAGATCCACCGATCGAGTGAGACTGTTGGCTACCCGGAAGTATCTTAGCTCCAGTCGATTGGCGACGTTCTACCGTGTTAAAAATTGTAAGATTTCTTCAGGAATAGTTTTCTAAGTTTCTTTACCCTTGACCATATTCGACAAAGAGTTATTGGACGTTTTTCGTTCTCTTTTCCAGCTTTTGGTTAACTTCTCGGCGATTGTTCCGGCGCGCGTTTTTCTGAGCAAAGGGTCAATCGTACCGGGAAATGCATGGTGATCGAAAAAATCGTGCTCCATCGTGCTCCGATGACCGACTAAAACAGTTGACCCATCTTTGCAAAGCTTGAAACATTCTCCATACTGCAGATTACAAGGTTAAATTGAAATTTGACCAAAAATAGGCGATATTTGGCGACAAATAACTTACTGTAGATTTACAAGGGTCAAATACTGATTTCTAGGAGTCGTACCCGCCAGGAAATTCATCCAAATAAGTAATTTTCAATGTACTAATCACTTGTATCGGTCACCATCTCGACCGTACTAAACACTGTGAGTAACGTCTACATCTAAAAACTACCAAGTGCTAAAAGTAAAGGGCGAAATCAAGCCGAAAAGTTCCAAAATCGTTGCAATGTACGAGCCCAGGTTTGCATGGTTAATTATTCGTGACGTTGGTGGCGGCAGGTTCGCTGATTGGTCAATCGTAATATCCTCTCTATGGACATAACCCGGACTGTACATGCCATGGCATCATTTTCAGTGTTGACAGCAAGGATAATCTGCCAGGCCAGAATGGCAACGACTAACATGCTTGGTAGGACAATTTTGATCCCTTTTTGGATGGTGTGAACAGGGTCATTCCACAGTAAAGTGCAACCACTTTGTGACAATAAGGTCAAAAATTAAATTCATTAATCTGAATCTAAAAGTTGAGTGGGTGGACAGTACTACAGGTGTGTCATCTAAAAATATTTTTTTTAAGATAAATAATTTCTTTGTTTAAGGAAGAGAGCAAATTGTCGCGGCAACAGTAACGCGTGTAACATGGACAGACATGACATTGTATTGTATTTGATCACATGTATGCCATTATGATCCCTGTGCCAAGTTTGAAAGAAACACAGTAGTCTACAAGAACTAGAAACACACTTCAGAAGATATTTCAATCTGAAATATTATCAGAAGAGGAGGATATCTGATGCAGTGTTATGGCAACTATCAACGTACGTAACATGGACAGACACTGGATTGGCTTTATACACAAATTGTGTGTTTTCCAATCTGAATGAATGTACTTGATTGATTTGTATCTGTATATGTCATGACAAAGTGAAATACCTCAGAATTATGAAGTGAATTGTCATAAATTGGCTCTGTGGATAATCATATAGACAACAGAGGGAAGACCCCTGTATTGTCTATGGGATAACGTATGTAACATTGGACAGACATCATCAGTTCTGTCCAATATTTTCATAAACGATATGAGCATCTGAGGTGCATCAATAAAGCTTTCAGTAACTTTCTGATACAGATAGAATTGTCACACTAAAAAACAAATTAACATTATTCTATCCAGTATTTAATTAAACTACAATTACTTCCACGCGCGTAACACCGGTAACGCGTGTAACAAGGAGGACAGACATCCTGCCATTCAGGTGCTCTCAGTAATGGTGGCCATTGGTTTATATTCAATTGCGCCATAATACATGAAACTAAGGGCACCCTCAAATGACAACATTTCAGCAATGTATACCAAAAGAATTTTTTTTAAATCTTGATTTTGGAAATGAGGTAACGCGCGTAACATGTGGACAGACGCCTTCCAGAAATATTTTTAACTGCAAGAGAACCCAAGCTTCAATAAAGACAGAATAAAGAATGATACATAGTGGAAGATTTCATTGTTAGTCTGAGTCAAATGTATGAGTGGTTTATTGCAGCTTACAGCCTTCACTATATTTATTGTTGTCATATTATCAATTCGCATAGAGTTGGACAGACATAGTTACGTACGTTGCCAATATTTTTTGGCATAATATTTGGCCCTTTCCCTAGTGTTTTTTTTTTCCAAGAATAAATTTAGTTCGTAATTGCTTATAATACATTACTACTTTGCATTTGAAATCAATTCAAATAGTATCAATATTGTAAATATCCCTTCCTAATGTAACAGGGGTACAAAATGTCACAAAATGGTGAGCAAATAGAGGCCATATTTACAAAGATAAAAATCTATAATTTTTGTTGAGCTGGACATACAGCTTTAATATTATTTTTTTATATATGCTCATATGTAGTACTTACTAAAAATAATATCATTCTGTGTGAATGCTGTTATCATTGAAAAAGCTAGAGCTCCAAAATTGGGAATGTCAAATGTTGCGCTTTACTGTGGAAAGACTCAACAGTGAACTGGCATGTGCATTGGCTGCATGTAAAAGCAACTTAACTTTCCAAGATCAAATGGTCCATATCTTGTGAAAACAACAACATAGCAGTGAAAATTGTAATAGTCATCTGTAAAAAACTCTTCACAAATAAAAGGATAATCGCTGAAACATCTGAATTGCATGTTTAGAAGATGACAACCTACAGTGTGAATGTAAATGAACAAGTGGCTGACATGACTGTGGAGTTCGACTATTCTATTTAGGTAAAGGGGGCTGGAGGGACAGAATCATAAAAGTATTGGAAAATATGATATTTTCCTTTGAATGATGCTGTCACAGGAACTTTAATGCCCCATTATTTGAACATCTTTCAATAGTTTCTTTGATCTGAGAAGTAATTTTACCAACTGTAAAGACACAATATACTCTAAAATCAGTGGGGGGGGGGAGAGGTTATACTTGGATGAGTACGGTAGTACTTTGGCAACACACTCCCCAGAAGTAAAACAATTTACCGCAGTGCAACAGAACATTGTAGAACAAAGTGAATGAATGTTACAAATATCAAGTTGCTAGTGTTGCGATTATTTTGACTGTCTGAGTTGCCAGTGAGTGAATCATTTCGCCATTTTGCTGTGTGGTGAACGGTAACATGAACACTTATTTGGGTATTTACAAACAGCTTTAAATGTCCTGTGTTTACATCAAACATAAGTATGAATTATCATAACAAGAAGTATCAACCATATGTAAGCAGAAACAAATTAATATAAACACCTATATTTTGGTTATTTTTTATTCTAAACCATGTTTTAAAGATTCATTATTGCACAGTGGTCATTTATGTAATACGTTGATGTTAATAGGTACGAAATATTTTGTAGCTAAACTGCATTTCTTTGTAGGCACAAACTATTTTGTTAACTAACTGAAAACTGTCAAATGCAAATTGTATGACTTCTTCAGGAGTTATGAACTTTGTTATTTATCTCTAGTTCATTGAATGGGATACAAGATATTTTCATATTTTAATGTACATTACTGTTTTTTATATCTTCAGATGTGTCCCTTATCCCTCTCACACCCAGATTCAAGAGGGCTATATTAGACTTCAGTGATCATTGTATAAAAACAACCCTTGTGATGACATTGGACGTGACTAATTGAGAATACAACTATATCCAAAGGCAAGACATTTATGCTGAGAATATGGGAAAACATTTGCAAGATTAAGATCTGAGGAATTACATCAGAGTGGATGCAAAAAATGTTCTGGAACTTTAACAATAACAAGTCAAGGCAGTATTGAAAATCACATCAGAATTCACACAGGTGAAAGATCCTCTGGATGCATAGATTGTGGCAAAACTTTTGTAAAGCACAGCAATTTGGAGAGCCACATGGATTAAAAAACTTTTGGATGCAAAGAGTTAATTGTGAAACATTCAGATGTCAGAGCACAGTGGATACACAATGCATACTGGTGAAACGCCATATGAATGCAAAGAATGTGGTAAAAAACATTTGTACAGCAAAAGGGATGTGAGTTTCCACTTTCTAGTCAACAAAGGGGAAAATTTTGAATGCAAAGAATGCGGAGGAAAGTTCAGAGATCAATTCACACTGAATAAACACAAAAGAATTCATACTGGTGAAAGGCCATTTGAATGCAAAGAATGTGGTAAAACATTTCTGCAGAACGACACTTTGAATCGCCACTTTCTTACCCACACAGGTGAAAAATCATTTCACTGCAAACAGTGTGGGAAAATGTTTAGGCAAAAATCATCATTAGATAGGCACAAAAGAATCCATACGGATAAAAGACCGTTTGAATGCAAACAATGTGGTAAAACATTTAGACAGAAAAGCTATTTGAGCTTGCACTCTAATATTCACACAGGTGAAAAATCATTCCCCTGCAAACAATGTGGTAAAATGTTCAAACAAAAATCATCACTACATATGCACACAAGAATCCACAGATGTGAAAGACCATTTGAATGCAAAGAATGTGGTAAAACATTTATACAGAAAATCAATTTGAATGTGCACTTTCTTAGCCACACAGGTGAAAAACCATTTCACTGCAAACAATGTGGTAAAATGTTCAAACGAAAATCAGAACTAGATACACACAAAAGATTCCACACAGGTGAAGAGCCCTTTCAATGCAAAGAATGTGGTAAAAAATTTCGACATCACCAAACTCTGAATGCGCACAAAAGACATCATACTGATGAAAGGCCATATGAATGCAAAGAATGTGATAAAACATATGTACTGAAAAGGGATTTGAAAAGACACTTTCAAATCCACACAGGTGAAAAACCATTTGAATGCAAAGAATGTGGCGAAAAGCTTAGAGATCAAAGCACACTCAATAGACACAAAATAGTCCATACTGGTGAAAGGCCATATGAATGCAAAGAATGTGGTAAAACATTTGCATGGAAAAGCAATTTGAACAGACACTCTCTTATCCACAAAAGTGAAAAATTATTTGAATGCAAAGAATGTGGTAAAACGTTTGCATGGAAAAGCAATTTGAACAGGCACACTCTTATCCACAAAAGTGAAAAATTACTTGAATGCAAAGAATGTGGTAAAAGCTTCAAATATCAAAGTGTATTGAATACACACAAAATAGTTCATACCAGAGAAAAGCCATTTGAATGCAAAGAATGTGGTAAAACATTTGTACGCAAAAGCTATTTGAATGGCCATATTCAACACCACACAGGTGAAAAATCATTTCACTGCAAACAGTGTGCGAAAATGTTTAGGCAAAAATCATCAGCAGATAGGCACAAAAGAATCAATACAGATGAAAGACCGTTTGAATGCAAACAATGTGGTAAAACATTTAAACAGAAAAGCCATTTGAGCTTGCACTCTAATATTCACACAGGTGAAAAATCATTTCCCTGCAAACAATGTGGTAAAATGTTCAAACAAAAATCATCACTACATATGCACACAAGAATCCACAGATGTGAAAGACCATTTGAATGCAAAGAATGTGGTAAAACGTTTGCATGGAAAAGCAATTTGAACAGACACTCTCTTATCCACAAAAGTGAAAAATTATTTGAATGCAAAGAATGTGGTAAAAACTTCAAATATCAAAGTGTATTAAATACACACAAAATAGTTCATACCAGAGAAAGGCCATTTGAATGCAAAGAATGTGGTAAAACATTTGTACGGAAAAGCTATTTGAATGGCCATATTCCACACCACACAGGTGAAAAATCATTTCACTGCAAACAGTGTGCGAAAATGTTTAGGCAAAAATCATCAGCAGATAGGCACAAAAGAATCAATACAGATGAAAGACCGTTTGAATGCAAACAATGTGGTAAAACATTTAAACAGAAAAGATATTTGAGCGTGCACTCTAATATCCACACAGGTGAAAAATCATTTCCCTGTAAACAATGTGGTAAAATGTTCAAACAAAAATCATCACTACATATGCACACAAGAATCCACAGATGTGAAAGACCATTTGAATGCAAAGAATGTGGTAAAACATTTATACAGAAAATTGATTTGAATGTGCACTTTCTTAGCCACACAGGTGAAAAACCATTTCACTGCAAAGAATGTGGTAAAATGTTCAAACGAAAATCAGAACTAGATATACACAAAAGATTCCACACAGGTGAAAAGCCCTTTCAATGCAAAGAATGTGGTAAAATGTTCAAACGAAAATCAGAACTAGATATACACAAAAGATTCCACACAGGTGAAAAGCCCTTTCAATGCAAAGAATGTGGTAAAAAATTTCGACATCACCAAACTCTGAATGTGCACAAAAGACATCATACTGGTGAAAGGCCATATGAATGCAAAGAATGTGATAAAACATATGTACTGAAAAGGGATTTGAAAAGACACTTTCAAATCCACACAGGTGAAAAACCAGTTGAATGCAAAGAATGTGGCGAAAAGTTTAGAGATCAAAGCACACTCAATACACACATAATAGTCCATACTGGTGAAAGGCCATATGAATGCAAAGAATGTGGTAAAACGTTTGCATGGAAAAGCAATTTGAACAGACACTCTCTTATCCACAAAAGTGAAAAATTACTTGAATGCAAAGAATGTGGTAAAAGCTTCAAATATCAAAGTGCATTGAATACACACAAAATATTTCATACCAGAGAAAAGCCATTTGAATGCAAAGAATGTGGTAAAACATTTGTACGGAAAGGCCATTTGAATGGCCATATTCTAATCCATACTGGTGAAAAACCTGCAAAAAATATGGTAAAACGTTTACGCAATAATCAACACTAAATACTCACAGAAGAATCTACACATGTATGAGGCCATTTGAATATCAATGCACTGAAAAGCCATTTGAATATCCACAGATGAAAAAAACATTTCACTGCAAAGAGAGTGGTATGTACAAATCAACACTAAATACTCACACAAGAATCCACACTGATGAAAGGCCATTGCAGAGGATGTTGTAAAACATTTGAACTGAAAAGCCATTCATGGCCTCTTTGTAATCCACACTGATCTAAAAGCATTTCACTGCAAAGAGAGTGGTTAAATGTGTAGGTAAAAATTAACAAAATTGGGAATTTACACATGTGAAAGGTCGTTTGAAGTTAAATAACGTGACCAAGTTTTTGTACAGAAAAGCCTTTGTAATAGCCAAATCTCAATCCACTTCTGAAAAACCATTTCAATTCAAAGAATTATGAAACTTGTAGCGGTCACACCAAGCTGAAGTGTAACAAAAGTATCCACACAGGTGACAAAATTATGTATGCAAAGAAAGTGGTTAAAGGCCAGGGACTTGATCCCTGAGATCAAGTGTGTTTTAGTCTACAAGAGGATTTTGGAGTGTCAGAGCCATTGAAAATGTAATCTAATAAGTAGCTTTCAGTGCCAGACAATCTGACACCATTAGCAGCATGGGTCTTTAACATTAAAGAATCAAACCTTGTTGAAAAGGGATAACTGTGGGAAAACCATTTCGACGCAAAGAATTTGGTACAACATTGAGTCATCAAGTCACACTTGGGGAATCACAAAAGAATCCATTTGGGTTAAAGACCATTTGAATCCAACATTAACATTTTGTTTCTAATCCATATTTGTCAATCAGAACAGTGATGAGAATTGGTTACTATCAAATACTGCTTTAATGCAAAGGAGGTGTTAGACATATCTTAAGGTAGAATGCACCTCGGGGACAGATATTGGGACTCAAATTTCTAAAAAAAGTTTCTGATCTACCACTTGTGGGTGCTCATTTTAGAGCTGTTGGAGAAAGAAAAACTTTCACCGTCTTATTTGTTTTGAAAATCCAAAATTTAATTTTAAGTTCACATTCGGTATTTACCCAGTAGAGTTAACACAGAGATGGCAGCCATTTTGAATTCCAAATATCGGTAAATCCATGGTTATTTGTTTCTGTAGTTCCAAAATTTGCATGATGATCCCTGATTTGTGTTCATGATTTTGAAAGAGAATCGTTGAAAGATTCCTTGATGAAAGTTTGAGCAAACGATTAGCCCTTTCACTTTCACGGCACATACTACCTTAAGATTCTCCTTTAGAATCGGTATCAGATTTAGGTACAATTTATAACACACATTAATCAATATGGCTCAAAGACCATTACAATCCCAGGAAGATGCTAAAAGCTTTACCAAGTCAAGTGTTACGAGAAAACATGTGGCTGTGAACAATATTTTTTAACTTCAATGAGATGAGCATGGTTACATACTTAATGTTCTAAACTTTTTCGTGCAGGGAAGGCCAATCAAAATAAGTATTGAACCATTTTCTGTAGAATTATATTTGTTACAGGTTGATTTAGAACGATGAGTCATGACGACTAAAAATCTATTGTTTTATTGGTTGATCACATGGCTATTTCACTCTTCCCTTAAAATGAGGACTCAAAATACCAGTTTTTGCTACTTTCATTTTCAGACATTACAAAGTTTCTTTTAATTTTTTTTAATTTGTTTGTCTTGACATTTTTACAAAAGGACATTTGCATATCAAAAATGTTGTATTCCTTTCCAATATATAGAATGTTATTGTATAATAGAAATGATTTATTTAGCACTGACTAGTATTTGTGACAAAAGACAAAACATCAAAATTTTAGATATATCAGTAGCTTTTGTGTAATGTTCATAGTTATTTCTTGCCTATTGTTACCTTTTTATAAATGTGTTATTGTAATCTTGCTGACACTGGACAGAGTTCAAATTGTGAGTGCTTTTTTCTTTCAATAAAACTTTTTCAAATAGGTGGTGAAATTTGAATAAAGTACAGTAGGTAAAGTAAAAATGTCTTATTGTAAGTCTTACAAATGCCATAACTCAAGTAAGTCTGGCAGACATTTCTGTATGCTTTTTTAGCTCACATGTTCACACACGTGAGCTAATGTCACAGTGATATTTGTGTTGTGTGTGTGTGTGTGTGTGTGTCTGTCTGTCTGTCTGTTGGCATGATATCTCAAGAATGGTTTATCGGATCAGAATCAAATCTGGTACATAGATGCAGTTTGCATATGGGCAAGAACTGATTAGTATTTTGAGGGTATGCCTTACATAATTTATGCTTATTTCCATAATGCCCAATTAAAGAAAAATGGGTATACATTGACAATGGCTTCACACTATAATGAGAATCACTACAAATGTTGATCACACTTTGCTATACAAGTGGTGAAAGATACTAAGGAAGGGGTCACAAGTAAGTTAATTGTTAACTGCATATTTGATGAATTTTCCTAATCATCGATATGTATCTGAATTCATTGAATTGATGAAATGTGCTATGTACATTAGAGATACTGTGATATAACACACTTTAAAGACATTTTATAAAAGTTAATTACTAATTGGCAAATTTAATGAACTTTCCTAATTAGAGATATTTATCTGGATTGACTTTACAAAAGTTGATAAAACTTGCTGTGTACATTTAAGATACTATAATATAATATTATTTAAATTCATTTAGCATTTTGACTTCAGCCTATTACTAATTTGCATATTCGACTGACTATGTTAATTAGGGATATATCAGAAATGACACAATCAAAGTTCACATAACTTGCTATGTACATAAAATATACTTTATGACATAGCATTCATTAACGTTTGTCAGTATGTTGAGATCAACTTATTACTTATTTGCATATTTAACAAAATTTCATAATTAGGGATATATGACTCAATGTTGACAAAACTTGCTATGAAGATACTATGATATAACAATAATAAAGTTGTTCAACATGCTGAGATAAGGTAATTACTAATTTGCATATTTAACAAACTTTCCTAATCAGGGATATACAACTGAATAGACTTAATCAAAGTTTACAAAACATGCTACGTACAATGAAGATACCAGGATATAACATTATTGAAAGTTATGAAGCATTTTTATTTTAGCTATTATTAATTTGCATATTTAATGAACTTTTTCTAATGAGGGCTATATATCTGCATTGATGATCAAAAGTGATGAAACATGCTAATTACATTTGAGATACTATTACATAACATTCATAAAAGTTATGTTAGCATTTTAGATAAAATAACTGACATATCTCATGAACTTTCATACTTAGGGATATATCTGAAAAGACTTGATCAAAGCTGTCAAAACATGCTATATACATCGAAAGTACTGTGAAAATATATTACTGAAAGTCACTCGGCATTTTTACACCAGCTAGTTACTAATTTTCATATAGAAGTAACTTTCTGAATTAGGGATATAAGACTGGAAGGATACTACAGCAGTATTTGAAACATACTATGTATATTGATGAGAATTGTATTAGTGAATGACAATTTGAAATTTTATGTTAGCCTTTTTTATAATTTGCATATCTAATGAGCTTTCAAAGTTTTGCAAATAAATTGTTATCGTCGTAATTCTCCGGTCTGGGGAGTATACTCACTGCTGAGAGGTACTTCGAGATCTTTGACAGAGCAGAGACTCACAGAGTTGTTGGATATCAGTGATGGTGGTTTATTACTGAAGTGTAAAGTTTACACACCAGAATGCCCAGCTACCTTCGACTGAAAATAGTGGGTGATGATCGCTTTTTAAAAAGAAATCATAACATCCTAATTAGATTAAATTAGTTAATCCTCCAATTACTAATCAACTAGTATTTCTTGATTGGCTACAATAATTAAAATATTCTTCCCTTCAAGAAATACATTACTAAACTTTCTCTGATAGGATATTGATCATATAAAATCTTACATGATCTGCATAGGTGACATCATTGTTATACAACATTTCCCTATGTAATCGTCCCAGGGTCCTGTCTGGAATTTAGATATTGAAGATAAGAATTCACTTTACTGCCTTGACACTAGATGTCACTAATACAAGTTTCTGTCTTTATCCTTGATACTTAGGTATCAACGACGTAAATACGTGAAATGTCCCTAACAACTATGTTTTAACCAACATGTGTGAAAATTCGTAACGATCATTAACCCTTACACGGACTTGAAAAGTTCAGCCGTCTCGTTCACTGACCTTTGTACAGATTCCGAAATTACAAAAACAATATCAATAAGCCAAAGAAAATTTAGTCTGTAACAAACTATAGAAGGACTTGACCAAACACTATATATGCTATACAAGTGGTGATACAAAGACAGCAGTCAAAGAAAGTTAGTATTTTTATTTCAGCTAATTACATATTTGTATGCTTGATGATCATTGAATTTGTCTGCGGTGAATTTTGCTTATGATGTTGATCATAGCAGTTTAAATGAGGTTGCAAACTTGTGGCAAAAGTTTTTATATCCCCCCCCCCAAAAAAAAAAAATCAAAGATGTATTCCATTCCATTCCATGTGCCTGAAGGAATGCATAAGAACATAATATGAAAGCAAAAATAACAAAGGAAGGTGTCCCTTGTGTACGGGTATGATATATAAAAAGTTGGTGCTTCTTATTATAGAGATAGATCTACAAAGATGGAGAACATTTACGTGGTTTTAGTGTGCATGTTAACAATGTTGCCATATAAGCATATTGACTCGTTAGGCTTGGTCCAAGTATGACATAAAGTTGCAAGTTGTTCATCCAATCCAAGCTGGCCAAGGTGATAATAAACACTATAAATCATAACTATAATTCAATTGTTGGATTAGTATCAACCACTTGACATAAAAGAAAAGATTACTGTTGTCAGTCACTCTTTTTTAGGAACTGTTGTACCAAATTGAATGGCATTTTGACCAATGGTTTATAGAGTGGCAACTACAACAAAATCTGTGTTGAAAGACAGACAGACAGACACATTGACAGGCATTGTGGCAACATTGTCTCCTGCCTACAGACTGGTAGTGTCCAAAAAAGATTGTGTAAGGGAGCCTTCAGTAATTACTGGGGGCGGGGGAATGGGGGGGGGGAGGGTCACTTTTAAGAAAACTGTTCAAGGGGGAGGGTCACTTTTTATAAATCTATCTTGGGGGAGGGTCACTTTTGACAAAACTGATTTTATGGCCAAACCTTTGATTGTCCGTGTGATATTTCCTGAATAGGAAATCATCAACGAAATACGCCGATTCTTTTAAATACGTACATATTATCCATTAGTTTCACAAGCAAAGAAGATGCAGTGGTATCCTACATTAAACACCTTGAACAGTTAAAACTGATAAAAGAAAAGAGACAAAAGTATGTGCAACAGGTGGAAAAGTGTATATCAAGTACCAAATGTACATAAATGCAAATATATTGTTAGTTTTATATTGGAAAAAATTGTGAATAGTTCTCTCATAGACTACCATGTACAGTGAATCAACATTTCAGTGAAGTTCTAAAATAAAATTTCTTGCACAACCATTGACTTATAACCACTCAGGTCTAATCAAGAACATTAATATTGATAATCAAGCATACATAAATTACACAGATTTACCTAATTTTTATATTGGAAAAAAATTATTTATAGTTTCCTCATAGACTGCCATGTATAGTGAATCGACATTTCGGTGGAATTCCAAAATCAAATTTCTTGCACAACCAACAACCATGGAAATGTAACAACTCTAGTCTAATCAAGAACATTAATATCAATAATCAAGTGTGCACAAATGAAAAGATTTACCTATTTTTGTATTGGAAAAAAATTATTCATAGTGTTATCATAGACTATCATGTATAATGAACCAACATTTTAGATGAAATCCCAAAATCAATTTCTTGTACACAAATGCACATTCTACTTCCCAATTCAAGCAAAGTGCATTTAAATACATTATCAAACATATATAATATACAGATATAGCATGTTTTGTTGGGGAAAATTGTCAATAATCTGCCTGATAGACTCCATGTTTCATGATTTGATATTTTTGGATGAAGCACTATATCAGCCACATCTTGCCTTCTTGTTGAACAAAATATGGTCCCCCTCCCTAAAATGTATGTAATACCTTTTCTCTTGAAAAATTATTGCGTGATAAATTGTGATTGTCCCTTCAAAAACACCAGCCCTCCCCTCTGTAATTTGTTCCTAACTAACATAACAATTGAATCGATTGCTATGTATATTAGCCGATACTGTTTCAGTTATCCTGGGGAGAATACTGCAGTGGCTGGGGAGTGTTGAGTTTTAGAACATCGGACAAAGGGGGGGGGGGTTGTCACATTTTAGAGAGGAGACTTAGGAGGGGAGGGTCACATTTTAAGGTACAGGTATGCACGAAATTCTCCCGGCCCACCCTGTAATTACTGAAGGCTCCCTTAATGGCAATAGTGGACAAGGGTGGGTTGGGCCGTGCGGCTTGGGTGATATGCCTTTTTGGGCATATGCACAAGCCCCACGACAGAAGCTGAAGCCACACAGCCCAGCTCACCAAGGCTATAAAGTTGAAATCAAGCTCAGGGAGGGAATAAACAATTCCTATTACATATAAGAGATATAGCAAGTTTTGTCAGGGAAAATATTTAACATTTACCCATTTAACACTTACCCATATCTACTAGTACCATGAAAAGTGAAATAATACTTTTAGCAGTGTATACACTGTGTTGTAACTTTCGCCGTAGACTAAACATGGGTAATGGTGTCACTTGAATATTTTTGCATAGATTAAGAAGTAAATAAGGGTTTCCAAAGGGTTGTTTACATAAGCAGATTAGAATGTGCAAAATACGATGATCATAATCATAATTTATTAATAATCATAATTTTAACAACAATGTTGTTTCTAGGAGGTATTTACACGAAATAGACGACAATGTTTGTAAAAAAGCGAGGTTTTATTGTTCTGTAGCATTTATACTTATAATTTGTTATATTCATAATTAATTTTTGATCATAACTGGAAAAACAACACAAATAATGCCTAATTAGCCTGTGTGTTTTAGTGCAATGGGTGGGGGAGGTTCACTTATTTTGACTGATGTGCAGGAAGGATTTGCTGGCTCCGCCCCCGGCCATAATAACTGAACACTTCCTAAAAGTTATGTCGTGGCGTGGAGTAAATAATGGTTTGGTGGTTGAAAACAAACCCGACCTTCAATTTAATTTGTTTTCGCGGCGCTGTGACGCAAGAACCCGCAAGTACCCGGATAACGGCGGTCGAGAATAAAGCCGGGAACGTACAGCATGCATACGCAGGGATACGGACATCGTCCACGTTTGACAGAGTTCGGCAAGACTGACGATGTGTGGACACAACTTTGTGTCAAAGAAATTCCGTTTTGAATTGTAAGTAACCTAGTCAAGCCTTATAATTAGGGTCATTTTGCTCGGATCCGTAGCCTTGCCATGCCACTCAGTGTACAAATAGTCTGAGCCAGGGAGTGGCATAGCCCTGCCTGCGTACGATGCTGTGTGTTCCGCTACAGCTAATCGCCCGCGATTAACTGTAGCCATTAGCTGTTGCGGAACACACAGCATCCTACGCAGGGCTAGTAGGAGTGGCAGAGCTACGGATATATCCCCGGATCCGCAGTAGAGAGGTTATTGCCCGGGGTTGTTGAGACCCCCTCTGAGGAAATGCCTTTTTCTTCGTAACCAAAGATGTATCCACAAATTTTCAGTCGATTTCAGTTGATTCATTGAGCTTGCATGTCAACCGTGTAAAGTATATTGTATTTAATAGCTTGCATCTATTTAAATAGCTCTGCATGGCTAGCTAGGCAGCAGGCTGCCGGCTGTGTGTTCCCGACGTTATGGAGGCCATGCATGCAGAGCTAGCTCCATGCTTTACAATGGAGGGACTGTGCATTGGCTCTACAACGCTGCGTCTTCCCGGCCCCGCGTGCTGCCTCCAAGTACTATGGTTGGAGACCGTACAACGCCGGGAACACACACGTTGTGCACATTGTACACGCAGGGCTATGCTTACTAGGGTTGAATGTAGCCGCCCTACTGTAACTCCGAGATTTGCCCGCGTATTTTGGTTGGACGGCAAATCAACCCAAATAACCGAGCAAAACAATACTGAAGCTGGACTGATGCCGATGGTATCATTACCCCTCCAACCACAGCCCAGCTGATTGCTGACTTCGGCATCAGTTTCGTGGGTGGTTTGCGCACTGAAAACAGCTGATTTGGAATCGAAATCTTGCATCGGTCTTCGTTTTCCAGCACATTTACCTTGTCTTGCCCACTTTTTTGTTTCCATGCTAGGAAGCCATACGCGTCCGAATCCGCTGCCACTGTGAAGAACCAGCCTAACACTGTATAAGAAATTGAAATATGAAATCACTCGAACTTTACCCATAGACCATGCTCTTACCAAAACTTAACAAATGTAGAAAAAGAATGCTTTGGATAAATTTCCTAATAGAATATATGTTGTTAGTCCCCACGGATGCCATGAACATGTGCTATCACCAGTTGCAGCATCGTAAAGTCTGAATCATAAAATTTTGCAAAAAATTTCATTGAGATAAAGTAGTGGCAATCTTCCTTGAAAAAGTAATTTTCGCCTGATATTCTGATCTGCAGTGCAGGACTTCTCATTTCACAATTGTGAGTCGTTTAAGTCTTTATCATCTATTGTGTAATATGACATGGTGATGATAAGACTGCCATCTGATAAATGTACAGTGTCAAGGATTGCGGATAGCCAGGATTGCAGAGAGTTGAAGTTCAATTTATTGCATATTTTCCGTCTCTAAAATAACTGTTTATAGATGTCCAAGAAAGACTCTAGCTACAAATCACTCACTGAGTTGTTGTTAGTAAATGCATGGAGGTAGTAGCCTACTACCTCCATGGTAAATGTGACAAAATGATAATTTGCCCACCATACTTGTACAGGGTGATCCTATCAAGAATGACTATTGCTGGATTTTTCAATTTAAGATTTCGACTTGGTGTACTTGTGTTATTAATCAAAGTCCATGCATATGATTACAGGGTCCAGGGTTCAGTTTTGTGTTTGAGGCTACGTAATGAGAATTAAAGCAGCTTCAATGGCCAGCTGCTTGATTGCAGCTTATGTAATTTTAGCAACTTGTATATCAATTGTTCAGCTCCACTCAGTCCTTGTACTCTCTTTACAGTATCCTTGCCTTTAATGGCCCTGATAGTCTACTCTTAATAATTTTATTACATTGATGAGGGACTATTGAACATAATTATTTGGCATGGATTAAATAAAAATCCACTTTTTGGATGAGTCATTAATTTCTAATATTAATTGTTTCCATGTCACCCTGCCTCTTTCGAACATATCGCAATACTAGGTAAATTTAAGGAAATGGTACAATATCAGCTTTAAACATGTTAGCTTGCTTTAGCATATCAATATGAACCATGTGCAGATTTTGTGTATTTTCTCAGGAACTGTGAAAGAAATGGTGAGAAGAAACTGTTATATGCTTTAAGACACAGTTCAGAGAGATGAAAATAGACAAGTTAATCTCAATAAATACCATGGCAAGCTAGAGTGTCTTTTCGAAAAAGCACTTTGATTCAGAAGCAAAAGCCTGATTATTATAAATAGATAAAAATAGCAATGCACCTGTTGATAACAAACATCGTACAGATAACCCTTTTCCTGCCAGATTGTATCACTTCCCAATCAGCCAAGTCAATGAAAAGCGGTACTGAGCCAAAACATGACATATTTCACAGTCCCTCGTGGGCTATTAAGCTCCGGGACTATTCGCCCAATAGACGAGTGTACAGAAGCGAGAAACAACCCAAGTCTGGAAACAGAATGACTATAAAAACCACGCCGTGTCACATTCCGTGTCCGATTTCACTGTGAAAATTAGCAAGTTCATCTATCATGTAACCGTCGACCATTCCCTATCATTCTCAAAATTCATACCTGGTACTTAATTTGCTTCACAAACGCTCGTTTCGTGTGATTTTCGGCCGAATTCGACGGACACGTCGCTAAAACATAAGCGTGAGCAACATTCCGGTCACCTCACAGTGGACGTTGGGCACCTCCACTTTACTGACGTTAGCGCCGCGTACCCATGAGGGGTGACTGGAAGGTTGTTCATGCCTTATGTTTTGGCGACGTGTCTTCTGAACTCGGGCGAAAATCACACGAAAATTCATACCTGATACTTCATCTCCTTACAAAATGCTCATTTCCTGTGATTTTCGGCCGAGTTCGAGAGACACCGGGCCAAAACATAAACGTGAGCAACATTCCAGTCATCCCTCATGGGTAGGCGGCGCCAACGTCAGTAAAGTGGAGGTACCAAAGAGGTGACCGGAATGTTGCTCACCCCCAGGTTTTGGCGAGGTGTCCATCGAATTTGGCCGAAAATCACACGAAACGAGCGTTTTTGAATCAGATAAAGTATCAGGTATGAAATTTTAGAATGATAGGGAATGATCGACGGTTGCATGATAGATGAACTTGCTAATTTTTACAGTGAAATCGGACACGGAATGTGATATGGCGTGGTTTTTATAGCCATTTGGTTTCCAGACTTGGGTTGTTTCTCGCTTCTGTACACTCGTCTATTGGGCGAATAGTCCCAGAGCTGAATAGCCCACCAAACGTACGACTGTGCATATTTTCACCCACTTGGCTTTATCTGTTATAGCATCTTGTAGTCCAAAAAAAATCAAGTTAACAGTATTTATGTTTTCAACAGCTTTCAAATGTACAGTATTATGTTAAAATACACCATATGGAATATGTTGTGTTTCATGAATTTTAACCATCTTGACCTGATGGTGAAATATGGACTTGGCAGGAAAAGCGATAATGGAATGGAGATTTCTGCAAAATTGTTTGTAGAAGAGCTTTGGCACTATTCATTTCTTCAAAGAACAGACAAGGAGACATGTTTATGTAGTTGTTTTACTTTCTCATTTAGAAATCTAACACTATGAAAATGTCAAACAGATTTTCATTACGGATGCTGCGTGACGGATGCCACTCTTTCTCATTTGCTCTGATACATAAAGATCAACCATGGAGGTAAGCCGAGATAGATTAACATGTGTAGAACAGTGGAAACACTGATTTCATGATAACACAATGTTTACACTAGGGATTTTTATGGGTTACCTACCTGGAATCTTCAGTCACATGACTACTAACACAATTTACCTACAAATAAAGCTCACACAGAGGTCAAAGTGTGAACAAGCTAGAAAACAACATAATTTGTGAGTGGGATGGGAACTGTAATAAATGTCAACATGTTTTGTAAATATAGGCAATGTGGATAGGATAAAGTTACATAAGTTGCAATCAGAGTGTCAATTTGCTTTTATAAAGCATGCTGCTGTTTCTAATTCTCTAACATCCAACACAGAACAGTGGACCCAGGAATATATCATCAGTATACCGGAACTTATATAAATGACACAATGCTAAGTCTAAATCCTAACTCAAAAAATAAGGCAATAGTGGTTCATAATAGGATCACTCTGTACAGGGTTATGTAGTGTCCCATATGTACTTCCTGAAAACCTTTGTTTTTAAACCTTGCTCAGTTAACTTTTAAGAGTGTTCTTGTGTTACACAGAGTTCATTGACTTTGACGTCAAATCGGTATAAAGGTTAATTATCAGGTTCAGACTATGGGATGACCATATGGTATGTGAGAAATCTAGCAAGTACATGCTGTTCTCGTGTTTATGGTGTTGGCCATTGATACATGTAGGATTCTTGGCACCAAATACATTATTATCCACAGTGCGTTTCATTTGTATGTAAATAAGGATTGTACACATTGAATTGTTATATACAAGGTGTCTTTACAAACTCCAGCTCAGACGAATGGACAACATCTTGAGAGAAGGAACTATATATCTTGCAATATGTAGCATTCATTTGTAAGAAATAAACGGTGTTATCTTTGATGACTTGGAGTCTCTACACTGTTTCTGTATCTTGATATCCTCTCACATGACGATTCCCCGAGGAAGATAATTGTCAATGGTAATACTTGAGATATAAATGCGTGTTCATTTTGCCTCTATGATTTTGTATTTGAAATATAATGAGTCTCAAAATTGACAGAACTTCCTCGAAAATTCATTTTTAGTTGCTATAGACTATGGGTATCCGTCTGGCATCCTTCATCAGTCTGTGTGTATGTATGTATCTATGTCCGTTTGTGAGGATGTCCGTCCACTCAAATATTTTGAGAACCGCAGTACTTACAGAAGTGATATTTATTGTTTAGATGCAAAATATCATTATGACGAACTTATTTTTTTTGTTTTTTTTGATATTGTTGAAATATATAAATTAGCTAAAAAAAAGCCATTTTTGGTAAAAAATCTTCTTAGGAACCACTGGATAGACAGCTTTGATATTTGGTAAACTGGTCCCTAGGGATGACCTAACTTAGATTTGTTAAAATTGTGCAAATTTATATTTTTAAGGCAATTATTGTCATTTTTGGTCAAAAAATCTTTACAAATATTCCTCACAACTGCTGGTCAGACAGACAGTTTCGGTATTTGGGATATAGGTCCCCAGAGATGACATTTCATATCTCTTCAAATTGTATAGAAATATGCAAATTTGTATTTTTAAGGCAATATGTTTGTCAATTTTGGTCAAAAATTTATTTCATAAAAGCCACAAGTCTTACTTATAGCTTTGATATTTGAATTACACCTTCATAGGGATGATCAAAATGTGATATATTCAAATTATGATGAAATCTACAATTTTTGGGCAATTTTTGCCATTTTTGATCAATAAATTTGTTTCTCAACCATTTTTGGTCAAGCCATCCTGAAATTTAATTAGCAAAGATTTCCACCTTCTTCATCAACACATATGTCACAAATAGTTCTTCTGTACACAGCAAAGCTCTGTTGGCTGTTAGTTGGTTGCTTCTTCAAAACCCTGCTGGTCAGATAGCTTTGCTTTTTAGTATACAGGTCCTTTAGGTTTTGAGATAATTTCATATAGTTAGGAATTTGGAAATACTTAATTTTGTGATTTATCGGCAATTATTTTTGCCAGTTCTTATGTGTGTTAAGGGGGTCTGTGTATGAACCACACTGAAACAATTCTTCTGCCATAAGAATGTTGCCAAAGACCTCTGCACTTGCTATGTCTGGTATTATAGTATGTATGTCCTCTATACCATCCACGTCTATAGTAGCCTCAGGGACATTGGCCTAGTGTTTGATCATTTGGGAATGCAAATACTGAGACAGTGTTTTTAACACTTAAAATTTATTGCAACTGAGACAGCTAAACCTATTGAAATCTACCTTATAGGGTTTACCCAAGAAGCATTGCATCAGGGACATATCTGAAGTTGCCATAGTTCTTCGCCAGCTTGTCCACCATCATTTATGGATACATGTGTTGGAAGTACAACGGTTGATATTGAGTAGACTGCTGGTGTAGAGTTGGTAAGTAATATGATGTAATCATTTTTAAGTTGCACATGTATGCTTTGTCTTTATTTTATTTAATGCATAGATGCATAGAGCTGACTGATACCACATGACTGCAATGTGACTGTTCAAGTGGGTAACGACACCTGAAACAGAGTTAGGGCCACAGTTCAAATAAGCAGTTAGCTTCTCACATGTTTGAATTTTGTTGGACAGAGGTTTGTATGGTTGCCTTGTTATATTTGACATGAAACCTATTGACTCTTTTTTGCTCTGAGAGAGCCATTTTGACAATCAACAACACAGCACACACTATCACATAATGAAAAAAACAAAAAAAGGAAAAACAACACTTTTACTAGAATATTTGTTTTGTAAAGTCTAATATCAGGGCACAAATGGCTTAAACTTCATCTAACTACCAAGAAAGGCAAGTTTTAATGCATTTCATCAGTGCTGCAGTAAATGCCATCATCTTTGGTTGAAGTAGAAGCATGAGAGCATGTGTGTCATGATACATGTACAACACAATGATACTGAAAATTAGGGTCATCTTCATTCCATGTACACGGTATACACAGAGCAGTCACAAACACGCCACTATACTTCTTCGATCGCTGTTTATATTTGACACATAAGCGATAGAACATACTGAAAATGAACAAGACAAGAGAATGACTTCAAATACACTAAATTATACACAACTTTTCAATGTAATAAGATCTCAAAAATGACCATTAGGCCAAAAAAAGGAATGTTTCTGGTCAGGTCCTTCTTTAAAAAATGGTGCGGCGACACGCATTTTATTAGTTCCAGAGACCAGCTCTGGAACTGTTAGTTTTTGCTCACTTTCCTTCTTTCTTTCTTTCTTTCTTTCTCTATTTCCGGTATTACTATCATAGAACATGCTATACACAAATTTTACCTTAATTACCCAGAATGCATTGCAATGCGCTTATGATGTCATCGCTCAGCTCGGACAGGTTTTACGGGCATTTCTTGTGTGTTTATTTATTTATTTTTTATTTTGCATTGCTCAACTATCATATTGCGTTCAGCTATTAATAATTCTAGCTTTCTTACGCTTTGTTTTTTGTTGCTTTTTGATTTTATTTTTCTCTAAATACTCGCCATACGTGGCTATACTGTTTCGCCAGAATGCTAATGAGGTAACAGTGGCGGCGGTACGATCGCTTCGCTCGCATAGAGAGAGAAAAGTAGGCTTTCCGTAAGTTTACAAGCGCGGCTAGGCACATCGTGTACCAAGGCGAGGTGGGTGTGCTCGAAAACGAAGATCAATGCACAATTTGGATTCAAAATCGGCTGTTTTGGCGGAGAAACTGCCCGCCGTATTTCTGAGGAGCCACCAGCGGTTTTTCCTATATCAGTCTGCGAGGCCGTTTAACACCGGTAACACTGCCCTGCCATGCAGGGCTAGGCATTCATAGTGAACTGTCTGTCACCGCAATGGCATGCGTTGGCTGCACGTAAAAGCAACTCAACTTTCCAAGATCAAACGCTCAGTATCTTGTGAAAACAGCGACTTAGCAATGAAAATTGTTTTAGTCTGTGCTTTTAATCAAATGAAAATGCATGTGGCCTTGGTTTTCAATTTCAATGGCCGAGGACCATGTTTCCTCTCGTCTGATCATCGTCGTAAACAACGCGCCTCTTAACGGCAACAACTCAGCGCTACCCATCAAGCGATTGATTTTTGCGTTGGTCAGCAGAGCGAAAATTATTGCTCTGGCTCGCGAGAATGTCGTCTGATATACATTTCCGTGCGTTGTTGCCCCAGTATGTATCTGTTGCGTTTTTACCGTACATGTAGGCATTTGTAATCTGTGTACTGTAATTCCCCGGACTACCTTGCTTTTAGTTGTATTATGGTGTTTACTGCTATCAGCCCTTAACTATACCGGTAGGTACGTGCGTGAATATTAAAATCCAAAGCACTGCACCTATCTTTGTCACACATTCTCTTGTTTCTTCCGCTGCTCTGGTCTCTGGAACTTCGCTTTGCTTGCAAATGCTTTATAGTTTATTTTTATTTTTTATTTTTTTTCTCTCAAGGGAGGGAGGAGGGTCAGTTTTATAGTTTTATCAATATAGTCACATATATACTGTTCGTGCAGTCACTGATCATGCCCCCCAAAGAATTTTCTCTTTCTCTTCAGCCATTTTGGTTTGGTGTCAGCCACGGCCGCCGGCCACAAACAGAAAAAAAAGGGTGACGTGCTGTTGTTCAAGTGACGCGCGCGCTGACCAGAAACATTTCTTTTTCTTTTTTTGGCCGTAATTAATTACACAAAAAAAGGATTGTGACTGATTTTGTTTCTGAAGTGACAGAAATGGATAACGGATTTGTGGGGATGTACAACATCGCAGGGAAGCCGTAGACAACTGCACTGCCCGTTGCCGGGTACTGTGCTACAGGGCTGCATTTATCATGTGAGATTGAAATAATCAAACAAGAACAATCGAGTTCATACAAAATCTAAAAAAATAGCAGAACAAAGAATAAAAAATAACTTGAGTTAGCAAAAACAATGCCCGAGTGGACAATACTGCGTGATATCAGAACCAATGATCGTGATCGTAGCAGATCGGGAAAACCCTCATGCCAACAGTACAAAAAAAATGTGCGCCACTTTGAATCTTGAGCTTTGTACTATTATGTTTTCCATGACTTTCAGCTGAAAGATTTCATAACAGTTGATGTGTTGTTGACTAGTTTGCATTGACATTGGGGAGGCAGCACTGCTGTCGTGCTGATTGGGTAATTTGCCTGCTATTTAGGTCAACTTGCTTGCTGTTGTAAGAATGCTTTTCATCATAGTTTGTAAGCAATGTAAATGTCTACACAGTGTTTATATCGCTGTTTCAAATCAAACTGATTATACAGTTCCTTGATACAGAATTAACATTTTGGTGACATCTCTGCTTGAATAATACCTTGAAATAAAAAGTAAACATGAAACAAATATGTCATGTAAAAATTCATAAATGTCCCGTGTTTATGTCAAAAGCAAGTATGATAACAAGAATTATTATACATCTACCATCGAGAACAATAGAATTTTGCGTGTGCTAAAAAAAGCCGTCCGGAATGCCCGTTCCATAACACGTACGGTTTCAAGGCACCCCATCCCCTGCGGCTGTATCTGTGCACGTTCACTGTTGAACGGTTTCAAAAGACTCATCGGATGAGTGCCAGAACATGTCTTGCGCACTCTGTACGTACGTGTGTAGTGCACACACACAATCACACACTATCCAGAACTTGCAGAAGCGCGTCCGAGATAGCGTTCCACACTTGCGCTATAAATCGTAAGAAAAATTGTTGATATTGTATGAAAACGGCCACTACTCTGACAATTTGATGCCCCAGTCACCAATGTAAGATGTATAATAATAAGGTTATTATGAAAATACCGCAAAGGATGCATGAGAACATTAGTGCAGCGCATCGCCCTCCGCTTTGCGTTGGGCGATACGCTGCGCCAATGTCCTCGTGCATCCTTTGCGGTATTTTCGTAATAACCTCATAGTATCAAACATATGTAAGCACAAACAAATTAATATTAACACCTGTTTTTTGATTATTTTTTTTTTATTTTAAACCATGATTTAAAGATTCTTTTTTGCACAGAGTCCATTTACGTTGATGTACCGGTAAATAGGTACAAAATACTTTGTAACTAAACTGCTTTTCTTTGTAGACACAAACCATTTTGTTTACTAATTCAAAACTGTTATATGCAAGTTGTGTAACTTCTTTAGGAGTTATGACATTTTTATTTATCTCTAGTCCATTGAATGGGATACAAGATGTTTTCATATTTTAATGTACATTACTGTCTTTTCTATCTTCAGACGTGTCCCTCATCACTAACATCCTGATTCAAGATGGCTATGTAAGACTTCAATGATCATTGTATAGAAACAATCCTTGTGATGATATTGAGCATGACCAATCGGGAAAAGAACTATTTCGCAAGACATTTATGCAGAGAATTTTGGAAAACATTTTCAGGATTAAGATCTGAGGAATTACATCAGAGTCCACAGAACACTGATTGAAAGCACAGAATGTTCTGGAACAATAACAAGTCATGGCAGTATTGAAAATCACATCAAACTTCACATAGGTGTAAGATCCTCTTGATGCATAGATTGTGGCAAAACTTTTGTAAGCAAAGCAATTTGGTGAGCCACATTAGACTACACATGGATTAAAAATCTTTTGGATGCAAAGAGTGTTGTTAAACATTCAGATGTCAGAGCACAGTGGATACACAATGCATACCAATGAAAAGACATATGAATGCAAAGAATGTGGCAAAACATTTGTACAGCAACAGCATCTGAATAGCCACCTTCTAATCCACAAAGGTGAAAAACCCTTTGAATGCAAAGTATGTGGTAAAACATTTGCAACTAAAAGATATTTGAAGTGTCACTCTCTACTCCACACAGGTGAAAGGCCATTTGAATGCCAAGAGTGTGGTAAAACTTTTATACAGAAAAGCAATTGGAAGTCACACGTTCTTAGAAACCACACAGCTGAAAAACCATTTCACTGCATAGAATGTGGTAAAAATTTTGCTCAAAAATCGGCACTAAATCATCACACAAAAATCCACACAGAAGAAAAACGATTTGAATGCAAAGAATGTGGTAAAAAGTTCATTGATCAAAGCAAACTGAATAGTCACAAAAGAATTCATACTGGTGAAAGGCCATTTGAATGCCAAGAGTGTGGTAAAACATTTGGGACGAAAGGCCATTTGAATGAGCATATTCTTATCCACACAGGTGAAAAACCATTTGAATGCAAAGAATGTGATAAAAAGTTCAATTCTCAAGCTGGACTGAATAGTCACAAAAGATTCCATACTGGTGAAAAGCCATTTGTATGCAAAGAATGTGGTAAAACGTTTGCATGGAAAAGCAATTTGAACAGGCACTCTCTTATCCACAAAAATGAAAAATTATTTGAATGCAAAGAATGTGGTAAAAAGTTCATTGATCAAAGCAGACTGAATACACACAAAATAGTTCATACCGGAGAAAGGCCATTTGAATGCCAAGAATGTGGTAAGACACTCAGAACTCGACACGGACTAAATTATCACAAAAGAATTCATACTGGTGAAAGGCCATTTGAATGCAAAGAATGTGGTGAAAAATTTGTACAAAAAAGGGATTTGAGTTTCCACTTTCTAGTCCACACAGGTGAAAAGTTTGAATGCAAAGAATGTGGTAAGACGTTCAAAGATCAAGGGACACTGAAAAAACACAAAAGAATTCATACTGGTGAAAGGCCATTTGAATGCAAAGAATGTGGTAAAACGTTTCGAAGGAAAGATTTTTTGGATGTACACATTCTAATCCACACAGGTGAAAAACCGTTTCACTGTAAACAATGTGGGAAAATGTTCAGGGTCAAATCAGCATTAAAGACACACATAAGCATCCACACAGGTGAAAAACCATTCAAATGCAAACAATGTGGCAAAATGTTTCGAAATCAAAATGCACTGAAGAAGCACACAATAAATCAAACTGCTGAAAGGCCATTTGAATGCAAAGAATGTGGTAAAACATTTGGACAGAAATGCCATTTGAACTTGCACTGTGATACCAACACAGGTGAAAAATCATTTCCCTGCAAACAATGTGGTAAAACGTTCAAAGAAAGATCATCTCTACGTAAACACGAAAGAATTCATACTGGTGAAAGGCCATATGAATGCAAAGTATGTGGTAAAACATTTATACAGAAAGTCCATTTGAACGTGCACTCTCGTATCCACACAGGTGAAAAACCATTTCACTGCAAACAGTGTGATAAAATGTTCATACGAAAATCAGACCTAGAGACACACACAAGATTACACACTGGTGAAAGGCCATTTGAATGCAAAGAATGTTGTAGAAAATTTGTAACAAAAAGCCATTTAGATAGCCACCTTCTAGTTCACACAGGTGCAAAACCTTTTCAATGCAAAGAATGTGGTAAAAAATTTAGACATCAACAAACACTGACTATGCACAAAAGACTTCATACTGGTGAAAAGCCATATGAATGCAAAGTATGTGGTAAAACATTTAGACATCCACATACACTGCGTTATCACAAAAGAACTCATACTGGTGAAAGGCCATATGAATGCAAAGAATGTGGTAAAACCTTTGTACAGAAAAGCCGTTTGGATAGCCACTTTCTAATCCACACAGGAGAAAAACCATTTGAATGCAAAGAATGTGGTGATAAGTTCAGAGATCAAAGCACACTAGTATACCACAGAAGACTTCATACTGGTGAAAGGCCATATGAATGCAAAGAATGTGGTAAAAAATTTATACGGAATATCTATTTGAAAAGGCACTTGCTATTCCACACAGCTGAAAAACCATTTGAATGCAAAGAATGTGGTGATAAGTTCAGAGATCAAAGCACACTAGTATACCACAGAAGAATTCATACTGGTGAAAAGCCATATGAATGCAAAGTATGTGGTAAAACATTTAGACATCCACATACACTGCGTTATCACAAAAGAACTCATACTGGTGAAAGGCCATACCAATGCAAAGAATGTGGTAAAACCTTTGTACAGAAGAGCGTTTTGGATAGCCACTTTCTAAGCCACACAGGAGAAAAACCATTTGAATGCAAAGAATGTGGTGACAAGTTCAGAGATCAAAGCACACTAGTATACCACAGAAGACTTCATACTGGTGAAAGGCCATATGAATGCAAAGAATGTGGTAAAAAATTTATACGGAATATCTATTTGAAAAGGCACTTGCTATTCCACACAGCTGAAAAACCATTTGAATGCAAAGAATGCGATAAAAAGTTCAGAGATCCAGCCACGCTGAATAGGCACAAAAGAATTCATACTGGTGAAAGGCCTTTTGAATGCAAAGAATGTGGTAAAACATTTGTATGGAAAAGCCATTTGAATGACCATGTTGTAATCCACACAGCTGAAAAACCTGCAAAAAATGTGATAAATGAGTAGACAAAAATCAACTCTAAAAACTCACACAAGGATCCACACTGGTGAAAGGACATTTGAAAACAAAGAATGTTGTAAAACCATGGTGCTTTTGTGGAGGGACCGTGGTAAAACTGAAAAGCCATTTGCATTGCCACTTTGTAAACCACACAGATGAAAAAGCATTTCACTGCAAAGAGTGGTTAAACATGTAGGTAAAATCAGCAAAGTGGGAAGTTACACAGGTGAAAGGTCGTTTGAAGTCAAAGTGAGCAAGTTTTTGTACAGAAAAGCCTTTGTAACAGCCACATCTGAATCCACACTTCTGAAAAACCATTTCAATTGAAAGAATTATGAAACTTGTCGCGGTCACACTAAGCTGAAGTGTAAAAAAGTATCCACACAGGTGAGAAACCATGTGTGCAAAGAAAGTGGTTAAATATTACAAAATCAAACGCGGTTGAACAGGTATCTCTGTTGTTGGAAAACCATTTCGACTCAAAGTACAATGTTTAGTCATCAAGTCACACTGGGGGAATCACTAAAGAATCCATTTGGGTAAAAGACCATTTGAATACAACATTAAGATTTTGTTTCTAATCCATATTTGTCAATCAGAGCAAGTGATGACAATTGGTTCCTGTCAAATACTGCTTTAATGCAAAGGGGGTGTTTAGGCATATCTTAAGGTAGAATGCGCATCAGGGACTGATATTGGGACACTCAAATTTCTAAAAAATTTATGATCTACCACTTGTTGGTGCTCTTTTTAAAACTCTAGGAGAGAAAAAAAACCTTCACTGTCTTAGTTTTTCGAAAAACCAAAATGTAATATTTAGCTCACATTTGGTATTTACCAGGTACAGTTAATAAATTGAGGCAGCCAGGTTGAATTTCAAATATCGGTAATTCCAAAATTTGCACGATGACCCCTGATTTGTATAGGATTTTGAAAGACAATGGATGAAAGATTCCTTAAGGAAAGTTCGAGCAAAAGTTTTAGTTTTTCACCTTTGAGGTGCATACTACTTTAAGAATGAGTATCAGATTTAGGTACAATTCATCATACACATGCCGAAAGCTTTTCCAAGTTGAGCGTTACAAGAAAACATGTAGCTGTGAAAAATAGTCTTTAACTTCAATGAAATGAGCATGATTATATACTTACCGTTCCAAACTTTTTTTCAATGCAGGAAAGGCCAATCAAAATAAGTATTGAACCATTTTCTGTAGAATTATATTTGTTACAGATTGATCTTGAAGGATGAGTCATGACAACTAAAAATCTTTTGTTTTATTGGTTGATCACATGGCTATTCCACTCTACCCTTAAAATGAAGATTCAAAATATCGGTTTTTGCTACTTTCATTGTCAGACATTACAAACTTTCTTTTTATTTTTGTTAATTTGTTAGTCTTGACCTTTTTACAAAAGGACATTTGAATATCAGAATTGTTGTATTCCTTTCCAATATACAGAATGTTATTTTATGATAGAAATGATTTTATATAGTACTAGTAATTGTGACAAAAGACAGAACATCAGCTATAAGTCTATATCAGTAATTTTTGTGTAATGTTCATTGTTACTTTTTGCCTGTTGTTATTTTTTATAAATGTCTTGTTGTAATCTTGCTGAGATTGGACAAAGTGACAAATTGTGTTTTTTCTTTCAATGAAATTTTTCGTATACTTAAGGTAGTGAAATTTTTAATAAAGTACAGTAGGTAAAGAAAAAATCTCTTATTGTAAGTGTTATAAATTCCGTGACTCAACTAAAAGTGCAAGACATTACTGTATGCTTTTTAGCTCACATGATCACACACGTGAGTTTATGTTACAGTGATGCCTCTGTGTGTGTGTTTGTGTGTGTGTCTGTTGGCATAATATCTCAAGAATGATTTGTCAGATCAGAATAAAATCTTGTACATAGATGCAGTTTGCATATGGCTTGCAAGAACTGATTGTTTTTGGAGCGTGTGCCTTGCATATTTTATGCTTATTTGCATAATGCATTATTAAAGAAAAAAAATGGGTATACATTCACAATGGCTGCACACTATTTGATGAGAATCACTACAGATGTTGATCACACTTGGATATATCAGTGGTGAAAGATACCGTACTAAGGGGTCACAATTGCTAATTTGCATATTTAATGAATTTTCCTAATAGTGGATATGTATCTGAATTGAGCTAATTGAATTTGATGAAAATTGCTATGTAGAATGGACATACTATGATACAACATACTTTAAGGCATGTTATGAAAGTTAATTGCTAATTTGCTAATTAATGAACTTTCTTAATTGGAGATATTTATCTGGATTGACTTTATAAAAGTTGATGAAACTTGCTGTGTACATTGAAGATACTACAATATAACAGTGATATATAATCAGAGATATATATCTTAATAGACTTGATCAAAGTTTACAAAACTTAATGTACATTGAAGACACTGTGATATAACATTATCGAAAGTTACAAAGCATTTTTATTTCAGCTATTACCAATTTGCATATTTAATGAAATTTTTCTAATTCGGGATATCTATCTGGATTGACTTGATCAAAAATGATGAAACATGCTAATTACATTTGAGATACTATGATATAACATTCATAAAAGTTGTGTTACCATTTTAGATAAAATAACTCATTTGCATATCTAATGAACTTTCATAATTTGGGATATATTTCTCAATAGACTTTATCAAAGCTGACAAAACATGAGATATAAATTGAAAATAATATGAAACAAGTTATTGACAATGACTTAGTCCCCTCCCCCTTTTAATTGGGAATTTGTCACTGGAAGTGACTAAAAATTTAAGTCAATATGATGCACATGAAACAAGGAATGCGGGTACCAAAGCCCTGTCTGTGACTGATGCCCTTATTGGATTGGATTGTAAATGAGTAGTGGCATAGGGCTATGACCTTTTACCAAGTTTGACAGAATTAGGTATGCCATGTCTTGGCTTTTTAAACGTCAAATTCAAATTATATGCAAGAAACTGGTCTAAGCAGGTTTGAGTAATGACTCTTGACATAAAAAAGATGTGAACCAAAAATGTCCTCATGTTCGGTAAAGAAGAGACTTCCTATAATTAGCTATTGATACTGCTAAAATTAAAAAGCCTTTCTTGACTGGTACATCTTTGTATGCTCAACATCTGTAGCACATAAATAAATAAATAAATAAATAAATTTTTTACTATAACCCAAACGGGATTCGAACCCCCACACACTTCGCGGCAACATCGCCTAGCTGCTAGGCCTCACACAAAACCAGTCGGCTACTGATTCCAACCCAAAAGAGTTGGTCACGGCAACCAACTTAGATGTTACAATCCTGTGCGTGACCAAACAACACAGTGTGCATGGAGCAGATGACACACAGACACGGTACAAACACACACATATAGTAATCGGAAAAACACAAAGCTTTTACTGAGCTATCAGACAGACTCTGGGACAAGTGTCATCAGATTTATTGTAGTCATTCAGAATATAGATCTCTCACTACAAATAGTGTTTCTGTATTCAACCAATTTTGGGCACCACCCTGATCACAAAAGGTCATTAAATAAGTCAATAAATAATTTATCAACAGGATGTCTCTATTCAGTTTTACATTACTGGCAGATCAATATCTGTACCATGTTTCATTAAATTTGATGCAGGATTTCTGGACGTATAACATTAATAAGGAAAAGTACTTTAATATGCAAATTAGCAATGAATTAACATGATACTGATAAATGTCCTCATACACAGTTAAAGCAAGATGAGCTCAACATCTATACCAAGTTTCAACAAATCTGAAGAAGTATATCTTGACGTATCAGCCTAATTATAAAAAATCATTAAATATGCAAATATGCAATTAATTGACACGACATGATTAAAATATCTTTGTATGCTACTACAACCCTTTGAGATCAACATCTGTACCAAGTTTCATCAAATTTGGTTCAATATTTCTGGAAATAGCAAACTAATTAGGAAAGTTCATTAAATATGGAAATTAGAAGCTGCTCAAGAGGCTGCTCAATGTCTCTGTTAGCTATTACAACACTTTGGGATCAACATCTACACCAAGTTTCATGAAATTCGCTGTCGTATTTCTACACGTATTTCCTTACTTATAAAAAATCAAAAAATATGCAAATTAGCAATTAAATGACATGATCCTGCTAACTGTCTTTGCATACTGTTAGAGCTCTGGTATGTCAGCATCTGTACCATGTTTATCAAATTTGAGTGGGTATTTCTTGACTTAGCACCCTAATTATGAAAATTCATCAAATATGCAAATTAGCTATTAATTGACATGATCCTGCCAAATACATTTCCACAAAGTAACAGCTCTGGTATGTATACATCTATAAGACGTTTCATTAAATTTGAGTCAGTATTCATAGTTTCATCATAGATCGCCAAGTATAGTGAATCAACATTTTGGTGGAATTCCAAAATCAAATTTCTTGCACATGGACTTGTAACCACTCTAGTCTAATCAAGGACATTAATATCAATAATGAAGTGTACACAAATACAAAGATTTACCTACTTTTGTATTGGGAAAAAATTTTTCATAGTTTCATCATAGACTACCATCTATGATGAACCAACATTTTAGATGAAAACCTAAAATCAATGTCTTGTACACAAATGCACATTTTGCTTCCATATTCAATCAAAGTACATTTAAATACATTATCAAACATATAATATACAGTTATAACATGTTTTGTGAAGGAAAATTGTCAATAATCTGCCTGATAGACTCCATGTTTTATGATTTGATATTTTTGGATGAAGCACTATATCAGCCACATCTTGCCTATTCTTACAGTTGCACAAAATATGGTCACCCTCCCTCAAATGTATGAAATACCATACCTCTTCAAAAATTCTTGTGTGATAAATTGTGACTGTCCCTCCAAAAACACCAGCCCTCCCCTCTGTAATTTGTCCCTAACTAACATAACAATTGAACCAATTGTTATGTTAATTAGCTGATACTGTTTGAGTTATTCCTGGGGAAAATACTGCAGTGGTTGGGGAGGGTCGAGTTTTAGAACATCGGACAAGGGGGAGGGTCACATTTTTACAGGAGAATAGGGGAGGGTCATATTTTACGGTACACGAGTGCGAGAAGTTCTCCTGGCCCACTCCCCCTGTAATTACTGAAGGCTCCCTAAATGGCACTGGGCTGCGTGGCTTGGGTGATATGCCTTTGTTTGGCATCGCAAAAGCCCCACAACAGAAGCCAAAGCCACACAGCCCAGCTCATCAAGGTTACAAAGTTGAAATCAAGCTCACTGAGGGAATCAACAATTCCTATTGTATATAGGAGATATAGCTATGTTTGTAAGGGAAAATACTGAACAGTTACCCATATCTAACTAGCACCATGAAAAGAGAAATAATACTTTTAGGTGACATTCCAATGTCATAATTGTTGTCAACATCTGAACTTTCAAATTCCCCTTTTTTATTTATTTGTATCAACTGTCAAACATCTACAAAAGCACAGGCCCAGGTTCTCGCATTAGCAAATGTGTCAATAGCTCATTAATAGTTTGTCATTCTTTTGTTTTCCATTGAATATTTTATCAAGTACATAATATTTATATTAGATAAATCTGATAATTTAGTGGGGGCTTTAAGTTTAGTTTATTGTAAAAATATAATTCATAGTTTTCTTATAGACTACCATGTATAGTCCATCAACATTTCAGTGAAACTCCAAAATCCAATTTCTTGCACACACAACCGTTTGTAACCACCCTAGTCTAATCACAGACAAATAGAAAAACAGACTAGCAACGCGGCATGCCTTTTTGTTCCATTGTCGTCTCCGTAGACTATGGCCTTTTCATATTAAAATGAGCTTCAAAGGTGTTAAACTTTTCAGAGATTGTACGAGATTATGCGAAAAATGCGACGAGATGGCATCATGCTGCCAGTCGCATAGCAACCATAGTTACTTTGTGAGCTCTCAGGGCAGAAACACTGCTTCACGCCAATCAAAACATAACACGCCCGCAGTTTCTTTAACATGTCCTTCCTTGACGAACGTGTAAAAGACGGTATGACTGACCCTAAAGCATTGAGTAATACCAGACAGTATCGATAAAAAAACATTCAAATTTGGTTCAAACATTCTCATTATATATTCATAAAAATATGAAGTGTGAAAAGGTGTGAAACTGAATTATCCGGCCTGCAAAGAAACCTGCCCGTTATAGTCGAAAAATAAACACGAATCCTTCAGTCAGTTACCTCGTTGGAAGCGGAAGGCTCTCTACTGTCCAAAAAACACTCTCATGCCAGATAATTCTCTTTCACACCCTGGTGATAAGGCTACGGAAGAGAATGTCGGGGGTATACAATATACGGATAGTTTTCAATCGGATTCAAACCCACAACATACGGCATCAGTCGCCTAGCTGAGAGGCCTGAGACAGAACAAGTCGGCTAAATCTCCACTCCCAAAAAAGACTGGTTCAATAGCCGGCTAAGTTGTTACATTTTTCTGACTGAGACCTCTCAACACGTTGTAGAGTTCGTGAAGCACTCACGCACGCATGCTCACTATCATACATCGCACATACACACTTTATCGAAGCGAAGAAACGAATTTCATCGCTTTAACTGGGCGAACGATAACAAAACAAAGACCGAAGATCGAAGACCGAAGACCGAAGATCGAAGACCGAAGACCAAAGACCCCTGAATTTGGATTAAAAGCACAATGCACTCTAACCGGCAAGGACGGATCGAACGTTATAGTATTTAGTACGCAGTAATTACGCTGTTTCAGACATAATACAAGCCAAATTACTATCACATCGGAGTCAACCTGAACGCTCGCCTGCGCGACTTGATAACGATGGCGGCTAACATTTCAAACACAATACACGAAGTTCAACTGAAATTAAGCCAATCCAGCGGAATATGGCCCTTAAATACCGGATATATCATGTCTCTCATTTGTACTTTTGACTTTGACAGATACGACAAGCCGCTGGTATTGGTTTCGGATTGTAATTCTCAAATAGGCGCAACTATTTTAAGTTGTAATGTTTCATATGGCCATTTTTTGCTCACGTGTTTACACACGTGAGCATATGTCGCAGCGATGTCTGTCTGTCTGTGTGTCTGTCTGTGTGTCTGTCTGTCTGTGTGTTCAATATCTCAAAAACCGCTCATCAGATCAGAATCAAATCTGGTACATAGATTTAGTTTGCAAATGGCAAGAACTGATTAATTTTTGGTGGATGTTGCTTGCTTACTTTTTGCTCATTTGCATAATAAATGATTTTAGAAAAATCGGATATACATTGAGAACGACTGCACACAATTTGATGAGATTTGCTAGAAATGTTGATCACATCAAGATATATCAGCTGTGAAAGTTATTAAAGGGTGACGTGAAAGATAATTACAAATTTGCATATTTAATGAAATTTCCTAATTAGGGGTATATATCTGAATTTACTCAATCAAAATTGACGAAACTTGGTATCCATATTGAAGATACTATGATTTAACATTATTGAAAGTCATTAAGCATTTTACTTCATCCAAATCGTAATTTGCATATTTAATGACCTTTCGAAATTAAGGATAAATATTTGAATTTACATAACCAAAATTGATGAAACTTGCTATGTACATTAAAATGTGAGTCCTGCCACATTTTGAGACTTTTTCGTTTGACTTGGGGCATATACTATAGTTCTGGTTGTCAATGAAATTGGTATTAATAAAACAAACATTTACACACAAACTGAAGCTTATTTGAGCGGTTTTTAGACGGTTGTATTATGTTATTTCGACGAAAACACGGAAAAAGTTGCACTTTTCGATTTCCATCATGGCGACATTTTCCGGAAATTGCCGAGCTCGCCCCGTTTTGGCGTAAGCAGCTGTGACATCACTAATAGAATGGCTGATGGTGACTTCGTGCATTGACTATGGAGATAGTGATAATTTCATGGGTGAAAGCAGTGCAACTGAGAATATCATCGTCACAGAAGATATGACAAAGCTGTTCAGAATTTACAGGCCTGCAAATTTTAACAGTCGGAACCTTAACCTAAACGAGAACAAGAGCGGAACTCTTGTTGACCTTCGCGTCAGTGACAAGCCCACCGTGACCACAGTCACTACCATACACACAACCGCAAGCTAACAAAATATAAATATAAGTCTGGAGTTGCCATCCCACCTTATTATTACTTCTCAACACAAATTGCCTCGTTCAAAATCTGTATATAAAAATTTGAATTACACCATGACGCTTGTAGATAAATGTAGTAGATATCAAGTTGAAAATTGTCCACCGTTCATAACACACATCTTTCCTATCAACAGCTGGAAGTGGAACAGGCTGAGGGTCATGTTAGCATAAACACCAAAGGTAGTATTCTCGCCGCAAAGTCTTCAGTTTGGCGTTATAAAACCTCACATGAACATTGGCACTTTTAAAAATATGTGACCGTAAAGACATGTCTAGCCAAATTCTCGGGAAGAGATAAATTAAAATTGACATGAAGTAAATATCGGGCACACTGGCACCCGAGGCCGGGCGGCTCAGCCGGCCTTTCTGTGACGGAGTGATCAGCTACGCTTCCGCAGTTTTTTTTCTTGATTAAGTGTCAGCGATATAAAGCACAGTGTTCATTGTTTCATGACTGCGAAATCCTCAAAGAAGCTAAAATATTTTAGGGGAGACTTAGTCGAGCAGAAGGGAACAGATGACGACAACGCGACTGCTTTGTCAACAGTATAAACTTCTTTGCTACACGTTGTGTCACTGTTACTGGCAGCGCCGTGCTGTATTATACACAACCTATCGTTCAGTCTCGCAAAGAGTCAGTCAATCACTACGTAAACTTTTTAGGAATATAAAATTAGATATCTCCTAACGTTACTAATTATAGAGTCACACATGCATGAGATCTAGTACTTGTATTCATTTATTTATTTACAATCACTTTCGTAAAGCATCTGAATCGGCGATCAGTCTTGGGGGATGTAAACACGGCCATACTTCTCCGCGACCCCTGCATCCTTGACATGTTTTGGGCAACCTGTCGCAGTCTTGCTGCTGTTCTCGCTCTTGTCCACAGTTGATGATGATACACGCGAAGCTTTCTGTTGACAATGGTCGTACTGGTACGGCATTGCGATTACATAATCGATGTAGTATGGCGCGTAATCAAGGCCAATATTCTAACTCCCAATTTTCAACTATACAACTCGACATTCAACATTCAAACTCCCCATTTTCAACTATACAACTCGACATTCTCAACTTTCGAACTCCCCATTTTCAACTATACAACTCTACATTTTCAACTTTCGAACTCCCAATTTTCAACTTTCGAACTCCACACATTCAACTTTCGAACTCCACATTTTCAACTATGGAACTCAACATTTTGGATTCGTATTCCCCATTTTCAACTATCGAAGTCATAGGTCCCCCTAGACCACTAGCCAGCGAACACAAGCCAAAATTAGCATACATATAGTCAAATACGACTTTAAAAAATCGTCGGTGTCATTTTACATGAAACTACTTATCACTTTGTTAGGGAGTCCCAAACATATGGTGACCTCGCAGTTAATTTTGGACGACACCGGGTTCGCTAGTGACCACATCAGTGGTAGTTTGCAGGGGTTTCACTAAGTTTTGAAGTAGGGGGCCAAAATTAAAAAGTACGCGGCTTGCAACTGCCACGATCACAAAGCGGTTGTGGGGGAGGGTCCGGGAGGTGGGTATTCCCCCTCCCGGCCAAAAGCCGGAAGCCCTGGAAAATCAGCTAAAAAATTTACTTTTTACAGCTCACAGTCACTTGAAATTCAAGTATATTCAGAAAGTATTGTAAGCAGTGTTCCACGAGGTGTACCCCCTCCCGGCCAAACGCCGGAAGCCCTGCAAAATCAGCTAAAAATTTACTTTAACAGCCCACAGTCACTTGAAATTCAAGTATATTCAGAAAGCATTGTCAGCAGTGTTCCAGGAGGTGTTCCCCTCCCGGCCGAAGGCCGGAAGCCCTGGAAATTCAGCTAAAAAAATACTTTTTACAGCTCACAGTCACTTGAAATTCAAGTATATTCAGAAAGTATTGTAAGCAGTGTTCCAGGAGGTATTCCCACTCCCGGCCGCCCTACAAAATCAGCTAAAAATTTACTTTTTACAGCTCACAGTCACTTGAAATTCAAGAATATTCGGAAAGTATTGTCAGCAGTGTTCCAGGTGTTCCCTCTCCCGGCCGAAAGCCGGAAGTCCTGGAAAATGAGCTAAAATATTTACTTTTTACAGCTCACAGTCACTTGAAATTCAAGTATATTCAGAAAGTATTGTAAGCAGTGTTCCAGGAGATGTTCCCCCTCCCGGCCGAAGGCCGGAAGCCCTACAAAATCAGCTAAAAATTTACTTTTTACAGCTCACAGTCACGTGAAATTCTAGTAATTTCAGAAAGTATTGTCAGCAGTGTTCAAAGACAACATTTTTTGTTCATATCAAAAAAGCCATTTTCCTGGGAGATTAAATATGATAATTCATAATTAAAAATGATTAAATATGTTAATGTTGACTATATTTTGAACAAAGAAAAATAAGTCTAGAAATAAGTTGACAATTTTGCTCAGTAAAGTACCTTGATGTATGATATGAAAATCGGTATGTTAAGAACCTATATGCTTTCTGAGATAATCTATAATAATTCATTATTATTAATGGTATAAATTTGATACTGCAGACGATATCATACAGTGTTTCATCTAGACAGGGGGATAGGAGATTCCTCCTCTGTCGACATGTTGACACCCAAATTAATTTATCAAGGGGGGGGGGGGACCAGCCCCCTATGAAATGGTGCCAATCACACCTTGGAGATACAAGTAAAACACATAAACTGGTGAAATCACCCCTAAATTTTCTGGTAAAGGGGAAATCCCCCTGTTGATGCCATCCTGGATGAGACTGATATTTTGAACACAGAAAACGAGAAACTTTTCATATGCTTATGTTGGGTATGAAAATCTGTAAACGAAGAACTTTTATACCTCTAGGGAGGTTAAAAGGATACTTTATTTTTCAATAATAATTAAAAATGACAACAATGACCATACTTCGCAAATAGAAACCAAGATCCTCAAGGTTATTTGACAGGCACTATAAGCCTATAGGGGGCCTATGGGTATGCAAAGTAAGAACCTTGATATAGGATATGAAAATTTGTACGTTCAGAAGCTCACATATGGATTTAACCTGACGATCGTTTTTGAAGTGAGTTCAGAGGTGTGCTAGTATTTTCAACCACTCTAGACGCGTTCTTATTGGTGTGGATAGACTGAAATGCAGTAGGCTTACATAGGCCTATCATACCTCCAGCTGGTTATGTTATACGTTCACACTTACGGCTACGGCAGTGCAACGCACGTCGACCTACTAAATTCGAACTGTAATAAATCGGGAATGTTTTTCGTGAGAAAAAATCAGACCATTGCCTTCGAAAACAGTTTAAATCCACGTAAATATCCTTCTCTTGTTCTTTGGTGCACTTTAAAACCCATGATCGTACAGCGAAGCTTGACCTTGTGATCTCTTCTTCAGTTGTTTATCAGCCATTTTGAATTGAGCTTATGACGGCCGACAGGTGTAGTACGCACGTTTTCATTGGCGAATATAAAGGCACCACAGGAGTCAGCAATTCAGGTAGCCAATAGAATCGTCCGTTGCAATTCCGATTTTTATTCAGGCAGTATAGCTAGACTGTGCTGCACGGCGATCGTAGTAGTCACTCGTCTACTAAACTTTGTTTCAAATAAAACCTGTTGAATAGTTTGATAGCACAGCTTGTGATACTTGTCCG
>LD348127.1:60584-71308 GCA_001465055.1 Ptychodera flava
TTGCAAATTCAATACAGCCTAACATTACCCAGGCTGTATTGAATTTGCAACGCACATGTATAGTTAGGCAACAACGCACATGTATAGTTAGGCTGTATTGAATTTGTACGGTGGCCCCTACACGCCACGGAACTCTACTACTTTTGAATATAAACTCTAATTTTTCTTGACAATATCTTTAATATTTGCAAGAGATTTTATTTTTCCACCGCAAACTTTTAATTTTGTACGGGCAACTTTATCTTAACATTATCTTAACTTTAACTTCTCGAAAGTAGTTTTAGTTTTAAGCATAAACAAAATATGTTTCTCAAAAGTATTTTTTATTTTGTAAAACAAAAGTAAAATTTTTTTCAAGATAACACACTCCCCTACACGTCATGGAAATTTATTACTTTTGAACATAAACTCATATTTCTGGGCAATATATTTAATATTTGTAAGAAATTTTATTTCTCCGCAGCAAACTTTTATTTCTGAACGGGGAAACTTTATTTTTGGGGTAAACTGTTTTTAAAAGCTTTTAACAAAAAAACTTTAACTTTTAAAAAATAACTTTAACTTTGAACAAAATATTTGTTTCTCAAAAACCTTTTTTATTTCGAAAAGAAGTACAAATTGTTCACAGCAAGAGTTGGAGATTTTTGCTGAGCGCGAACTGAGTTACTTAAATGACATAACCTTATGTTTTTAGAGCAGAAAACTTAAATTCTTAAAGAAAAGTTTTATTTTTCAAGAGTAAAATTAATTTCTTTGTGGAAAAAATATTTTCTCAGAGCAGCAAATTGAAATATAGTGAATAAAACTTTTTTCTCAATGGAGAGAAATTATTTTCTGAAGACAACAAAACTAATTCCTTCAAGATATATTCTCTACATATGAGTGTGGTTTAAGAATTTGGTAAAACTGAACTGAGAAAGAACGAAAAAGGGATGAAAAAGTCAAACTTACTTTTCTTCAGAGCGAAATTTATTTCTGAGAGGAGAAATATTTCATGTGAGGGCGCAATTACCTATAATGCATAGTAAACTCCTTCTAGCGAGAGTAAACATATTTTTGGGACGAGTAAAACATTTTTCCGACGAGCAAAACTATTTTAACGGCGGCGGAAGTTAAAGTATCCCACCATGCAACACCCAAGTTTGATGACCCAGAGTCTCCGAGTTGGTAGCCGGTATCAGATAGTTCGTGTTCGTGTCGGCTACATGGACGATCTGCTCTCCGAGACAACCATGACTGACTTCATCGGCGATACGGGCACGCCAGCCCGGCCCTACCCTGCCTGCGTACGATGCTGTGTGTTGGGGCCGTATAACGCCGGGAACTCACAACATCGTACACAGGGCTACGGGCACGCGGGTCAGTTGCCACTTGTCTGAGTCCCCGAAGAACGGTTTTATGTTTGAGTGATTCGTCCTGACGGCAGACGGTGTGCGACGGGACCGCATTTGGGTTCTTCATTAGCTCTGCATGGCATAGCCCTGCGTACAGGTCTGTGTGTTCCCGGCGTTATACGCCGGGAACACAGAGACCTGTACGAGCAGGGCTATGCATGGCAGGGCTGTGTGTTACCGGCGTTAGTACAGTTTCCCACCACATAACACTGGTAACACACAGCCAATGTGTGATATTCATCTTTTCTAAGAGGAGAAGCCAGATTCGTAATTTATAGAAACTGAAACTGAACCGAGCCCGCCAGATTTGACCACAGTCGCGGACTGGTTTTGACTTTCACGTGTGGTTTGCGGGGTCAAAAACGTGAAAGTCAACCAGCCCGTAAAAGGCATATCCCGTCCGAAAACACCACAGCTGTGGACCACGCTCGACTGTGGTCATATCTGGCAGGCCAGGTTCAGTTTCAGTCGAAGACTCTATCAATTACGAATCTGGCTTATAGAAAAGATGACTATCACACAACATAACATTAACAACACAGCAACTGATGAAGGAATAGCTCTGCATGGTAGGGTTGTGTGTTACCGGCGTTATGTGGTGGAAGGCCGTATAACGCCGGTAACACACAGCCCATGCAGAGCTAATGAAGGAACCCAATGCGGTCCATCCCGTCGCAAAACGTCTGCAGTCAGGACGAATCACTCAAACACAAAACCGTTCTTCGGGGACTCAGATAAGTGGCAACTGTTGAACTGACTCATTTCCGTGCCCGTGCTCATAGCCCTGCGTATGATGCTGTGTGTTCCCGGCGTTATATATACGGCCCCAACACACAGCATCGTACGCAGGCAGTGTAGGGCCGGGCTAGCTGCAGTACAGTACGGCAAACCGTTCGACCCAAATACCCAGGTAAAAGCTCGAGGTACTGTACTGCAGCTAGGGCCGGGCTAGCGTGCCTGTATCGCCGATGAAGTCAGTCATGGTTGTCTCGGAGACTCAAGGTCATCAAACTTGGGTGTTGCATGGTGGGATACTTTAACTTCCGCCGCCGTTAAAATAAAGTTTTGCTCGTCGGAAAAATGTTTTACTCTTCCCCAAAATATGTTTACTCTCGCTAGAAAGAGTTTGCTATGCATTATAGGTAATTGCGCCCTCACATGAAATATTTCTCCTCTCAGAAATAAATTTCGCTCTGAAGAAAAGTAAGTTTGACTTTTTCATCCTTCCTTTTTCGTTCTTTCTCAGTTCAGTTTTACCAAATTCTTAAACCACACTCATATGTAGAAAATATGTCTTGAAAGAATTAGTTTTGTTGTCTTCAGAAAATAATTTCTCGCCATTGAGAAAAAAGTTTTATTCTCTGTATTTCAATTTGCTGCTCTGAGAAAATATTTTTTCCATAAAGAAATTAATTTTACTCTTGGAAAAATAAAACTTTTCTTTAAGAATTTAAGTTTTCTGCACTAAAGACATAAGGTTATGTCATTTAAGTAACTCAGTTCGCGCTTAGCAAAAATCTTCAACTCTTGCTGTGAACAATTTTTACTTCTTTTCGAATAAAAAAGGTTTTTGAGAAACAAATATTTTGTTCAAAGTTAAAGTTATTTTTTAAAAGTTAAAGTTTTTTTGTTAAAAGTTTTTAAAAACAGTTTACCCCAAAAATAAAGTTTCCCCGTTCAGAAATAAAAGTTTGCTGTGGAGAAATAAAGTTTCTTACAAATATTAAATATATTGTCAAGAAATATGAGTTTATGTTCAAAAGTAATAAATTTCCATGACGTGTAGGGGAGTTTGTTATGTTGAAAAATTTTTACTTTTGTTTTACAAAATAAAAAATACTTTTGAGAAACATATTTTGTTTATGGTTAAAACTAAAAATACTTTCGAGAAGTTAAAGTTAAGATAATGTTAAGATAAAGTTGCCCGTACAAAATTAAAAGTTTGCGGTCGAGAAATAAAATCTCTTGCAAATATTAAAGATATTGTCAAGAAAAATTAGAGTTTATATTCAAAAGTAGTAGAGTTCCGTGGCGTGTAGGGGCCACCGTAAATTTGCAACGCATAGTATAGTTAGGCTGCAACGCACATGTATAGTTAGGCTGTATTGAATTTCGCAGCGCATACTTTGTTCTTTTCTGCAAATACTATCAACAACAACAACGACAATAATAAAAACAACAACATCATCATCATCGGAGCCTGAGGACCCTTTGGTTGAAGTCACAGCGGTAAGCATTCGCTATGGCCGAGGAGAACACACTCACGCGTACATTCTATTAGTTACGTCATTTCCGGTGGCAATGCCCGCGAATTCCGAAACGACCCGAATGGCAGCTAACTTCAAAGTCGCACAACATATTGCATTTTAATAATATTTAACCGCGTCGTTTCATTGGGGTGATGCATTTATTTGATAAAGTAGGGGTGGCAAAATCATATAGCATGGCTCATTTTAAGCAAAATTAACTTTGAATTTATGCGGGACATACACTTTAAGATACTATGATAGAACATTATTAAATGTCAATAAGCATTGTTACTTCAGCCAATTTCCAATTTGCATATTTTATGAACTTTCCTAATTAGGGGTATTTATCTGAATTGACGAAACCAAAGTTGACGAAACTGGCTATGTACATTAAAGATACTATAATACGACGTTATTGAAAGTCATTAAGCATTTTTACTTCATGCAGCTCCTAATTTGCATATTTAATGAATTTTTGAAATTAGGGATATATATTTGAATTTACATGAACAAAATTGATGAAACTTGCTATGTACATTAAAGATACCATTATGTCGGCTAACATTATTGAAAGGCATTAAGCATTTTTGCTTCAGCCAATTCCTAATTTGTGTATTTAATGAGCTTTCCTAATTAGGGATATATACTTGGATTTATTTGATCAAAGTTGGCATAACATGCTATGTACATCGATGATTATACCAAGTTATACTAATATTGGAAGTCATTTCGCACTTAAGTTTTCATGTCAGCTAATTTTTAGTTTGCATATCTAATGAGCTTTCAAAGTTTGGAATATTTAGTTTGAAGGACTTGACAAGAGGCAATTACACTTGCTATATAAAGAGGTGATACAGTGACAGCAGTCAAAGAAATTAATATTTTTTCAGCTAATTACATATTTGAATACTTAATGACCTATAGAGTTAATCTGTGGTGAATATTGTTCATTATGTTGATCATAATACTTTCAATGAAGTTGCAAACATGTGGCAAAGGTTCAAATTTACACACAACTGCAATATATAATGAAACACGTGAGCATTTACAGTTCATATCTGGTTGATATAGTTGTGGATGAATAACTCTCTCTTTGACCAATTGAAACAATCCCGACGAAATATGGACGGTAATTACGAAAGATATGCCAGGGTCTTCGTTTTGTACACTTGGACTTGAAAAACGCCAAAAATTAGTAGTTTTTTCAAAATTACTCCAAAAATATACGTCCAAATTTTGTTTTTGGCACGGAATTGACTTCCTCCCACTGTTCTTCACAAATTAAACCAATACTGACGAAATATGGCCCTCAAATACCGGATATATCAAGGGTCTTCGTTTTGTACTTTTGACTTTGACAACTACGGCAAATCGCCACTATTCGTTTCGGATTCCGATTCTCAAATAAACGCAATTTTTTTAGGTTTTAATGTTAAATTCAATATTGCCATTTTTCATATACTTGTGGATGACTAACTCCCTCCTCGCCCAATTTAAATAATCCCGACGAAATATGGGCGATTATTACGAAAGATATGCCAGGGTCTTCGTTTTGTACATTTGGACTTGAAAAACGCCCAAAATTAGTAGTTTTTTGAAATTACTCCACAAATATACGTCCAAATTTTGTTTTTGGCGCGGAATTGACTTCCTCCCATATTCTTCACAAATTAAACTAATACCGACGAAATATGGCCCTTAAATACCGGAGATATCAAGGGTCTTCGTTTTGTACTTTTGATGTTCACAGGTACGAAAGCATGATCTAGCGTTGATTACGGATTACGAATCTAAATTCACTGAATTATTTTTGTTTTATTTGTTGTGAGGGAATTTTCACTAAAATTTTTCGATAAATTTTATAAAAATCTACTAATTTTGGGCGTTTTTCAAGTCCAAATGTACAAAACGAAGACCCTGGCATATCTCTCGTAATAATCGTCCATTTTTCGTCGGGACTATTTAAATTGGTCAAGGAGAGAGTTATTCATCCTCAAGTATATCAAAAATGGCCATATGAAACATTAAAACCTAAAACAGTTGCGTTAATTTAAGAATCGGAATCCGAAACTAACGCCAGCGGCTTACCGTATCTGTCAAAGTAAAAAGTACAAAACGAAGACCCTTGATATATCCTGTATTTAAGGGCCTTTCTTTGTTGGTATTGGTGTAATTTGTGAAGAACAGTGGGAGGAAGTCAATTCCGTGCCAAAAACAAAATTTTGACGTATATTTTTGGAGTTATTAAAAAAAAACCTACTAATTTTCGGCGTTTTTCAAGTCCAAATGTACAAAACGAAGACCCTATCATATCTCTCGTAATAATCGTCCATATTTCGTCGGGATTATTTCAATTGGTCAAGGAGGGAGTTATTTATCCACAACTATATCAAATATGGCCATATGAAACATTGAAACCTAAAATAGTTGCCTTTATTTAAGCATCGGAATCCGACACGAACGCCAGCGGCTTACCGTATCTGTCAAAGTCAATAGTACAAAACGAAGACCCTTGATATCTCCGGTATTTAAGGGACATATTTCGTCGGTATTGGTTTAATTTGTGAAGAATAGTAGGAGGAAGTCAATTCCGTGCCAAAAACACAATTTGGACCTATATTTTTGGTGTAATTAAAAAAAAAACTACTAATTTTGGGCGTTTTTCAAGTCCAAATGTACAAAACGAAGAGCCTGGCATATCTCTCGTAATAATCGTCCATTTTTCGTCGGGACTATTTAAATTGGTCAAGGAGAGAGTTATTCATCCATAACTATATCAAAAATGGCCGTATGAAACATTAAAACCTAAAATAGTTGCGTTTATTTAAGAATCGGAGTCCGAAACGAACGCCAGCGGCTTGCCGTATCTGTCAAATCGAAAGTACAAAACGAAGACCCTTGATGTCTCCGGTATTTAAGGGCCTTTCTTTGTCGGTATTGGTGTAATTTGTGAAGAATAGTGGGAGGAAGTCAATTCTGTTCCAAAAACAAAATTTAGATGTATATTGTTGGAGTAATTTAAAAAAAAAAACCTACTAATTTTTGGATTTTTCAAGTAAAAATGTACAAAACGAAGACCCTGGCATATCTTTCGTAAGAATCGTCCATATTTCATCGGGATTGTTTCAATTGGTCGAGGAGGGAGTTAGTAATCCACAAGTATATCAAAAATGGCAATATTGAACATTAAAACCTTAAAAAATTGCGTTTATTTGAGAATCTGAATCCGAAACGAATAGTAGCGATTTGCCGTATCTGTCAAAGACAAAAAGTACAAAACGAAGACCCTTGATATCTCCGGTATTTGAGGGCCATATTTCAAGGCTATTGGTTTAACCTGTGAAGAACAGTGGGAGGAAGTCAATTCCGTGCCAAAAACAAAATTTGGACGTATATTTTCGGAGTAATTTTGAAAAACCTACTAATTTTTGGCGTTTTTCAAGTCCAAATGTACAAAACGAAGACCCTGGCATATCTCTCGTAATAATCGTTCATATTTCGTCGGGATTATTTCAATTGGTCAAGGAGAGAGTTGCTCATCCACAACTATATCAAAAATGGCCATATGAAACATTAAAACTTAAAATAGTTGCGCCTATTTGAGAATTGAAATCCGAAACCAATACTATATTATAGCGGCTTGCCGTATCTGTCAAAGTCAAAAGTACAAATCAAAGACATGATATATCCGGTATTTAAGGGCCATATTTCGCTGTATTGGCTTAATTTCAGTTGAACTTCGTGTATTGTGTTTGAAATGTTAGCCGCCATCGATCAAGTCGCGCAGGCGAGTGTTTCAGTTTGACTCCGATGTGATAGACTTTGGCTTGTATTATGTCCGAAACAGCATAATTACTGCGTACTATAAATATTATAACATTCGATCCGTCCTTGCCGGTTAGAGTGCATCAAAGGTCTTCGGTCTTCGGTCTTCGATCTTCGGTCTTCGGTCTTCGGTCTTCGTTTTGTACACCCCCAGAGAAGGTCGGAACGTAGCATAAACTACACTTTTCCAAACTACAAAAAAGAAGGGTAAGCCTAATTCACGTGCCACATGCCACGCGCCGCGTGCTGCGAGCCCAGAGCCAAAGTTCACGATGCACGATAGCATGTTAAGCAAGAAATAGGCGCATTTTCACTCTAATTGACTTTATCGATTCATCTTCAGTGTTAAATCACATTTAATAGACGCCTTGTATGTGCATAAAGTGGTGACCTGTGATATATGTGTTCACGAATTCAACCACAGTCACGTGTGATCTATTCCGATCTCGGACTATGCGCCCATAGACGTGTGTACATATATGCCTGAGGCATGTGTACATACGTCTATGGAGCGCATAGTCTGAGAGCGGAATAGACACACGTGACTGTGATTCAACATTTGCTGGCCGGTAAGGGACTGAAAAAAATTATAGGGAGGGAGGGTAAATTTTTTCAAAATGATTCTGAGAAAAGTGACTCTCCCCAATTGTTATGCCGTCACTGTTCCATCCATGGCCAGAAGTCGGGATTTTTTCATTTTAGACATTTTTACATTTTAGTAGTGCATGTTTGACATGTTAGGTCGGAACGAACAGCTGAACTAACGTGACCAAAAAAGCCAAACTTGCAAACCTATCGTGTATCGTGCAGACCCAACATATCCGCACCAATCGTTTCTAAAATGTCTAACATGTATGCCAGGTTGGAACTAACGTGCCTAAAATGCCAAACACGCAAACCTATCGTGTATCGTGCAGACCTAACGTTAAAGAACCTATGTCTAACATGTATTGCATTTTAGGGCATACAAATAAGTCCTATTCTATCATGCCAATCGTGCAAACCTATCGTGTATCGTGCACGCCAAACATGGATGCACCTATGGTGTCTAAAGTGTCTAACGTGTATATCATGACTGCACGATTGACATAAGGTACCATTCAACTTATCTGGACATACACGTTAGACATTTTAGACACGTTAGGTCCGTACACGTTGGGTCAGCACGTTACACGATAAATTTGCACGATTGGCATGATAGATTTTGACTCTTTGACAACCTAAAATGACATACACGTTAGACATTTTAGACACGTTAGCTCCGTAAATCTTAGGTCGGCACGTTATACGATATGTCTCAAGATTCACGTGATGGCCTGCAAACCTATCGTGTATCGTGCAAACCTATCATGCCAATCGTGCAAACCTATGGTGTAACGTGCCGCCCTATTCGTGTACGCACCTAACGTGTCTAAAATGTCTAACGTGCATGTCATTTTAGGTTCTCGACATGGGTCAAAATCTATCATGCCAATCGTGCAAACCTATCGTGTATCGTGCAAACCTAACGTGTACGGACCTAACGTGTCTAAAATGTCTAACGTGCATGTCATTTTAGGTTCTCGACATGGGTCAAAATCTATCATGCCAATCGTTCAAACCTATCGTGTATCGTGCAAACCTATCGTGTACGGACCTAACGTGTCTAAAATGTCTAACGTGTATATCATGACTGTACCATTCAACTTATCTAGAGACCCTAAAATGACATACTTGTTAGACATTTTAGACACATTAGATCCGTACTCGTTAGGTTTGCACGATACACGATAGCTTTGCATGATTGCCATGATAGATTTTGACTCGTGGACAACCTAAAATGACATACACGTTAGAAAGTTTAGACACGTTAGCTCAGTGAATCTTAGGTCGGCACGTTATACGATATTTCTCAAGATTCACGTGATGGCCTACAAACACAGTAAGGTCTACCTCTATCATGCCAATCGTGCAAACCTATCTTGTATCGTGCAGACCTAACGTGTACGCATCTAACGTGTCTAAAATGTCTAACGTGCATGTCATTTTAGGTTCTCCACATGGGTCAAAATCTATCATGCCAATCATGCAAACCTATCGTGTATCGTGCAAACCTAACGTGTACGGACCTAACATGTCTAAAATGTCTAACGTGTATGTCATTTTAGGTTCTCCACATGACTCCAATTTCTATCATGCCAATCATGCAAACCTATCGTGTATCGTGCAGACCTTACGTGTACGGACCTAACGTGTCTAAAATGTCTAACGTGCATGTCATTTTAGGTTCTAATCATGGGTCAAAATCTATCATGCCAATCGTGCAAACCTATCGTGTATCGTGCAAACCTAACGTGTACACACCTAACGTGTCTAAAATGTTTATCGTGCATGTCATTTTAGGTTCTCCACATGAGTCAAAATCTATCATGCCAATCGTGCAAACCTATCGTGTATCGTGCAGACCTTACGTGTACAGACCTAACGTGTCTAAAATGTCAAACGTGCATGTCATTTTAGGTTCTAAACATGGGTCAAAATCTATCATGCCAATCGTGCAAACCTATCGTGTATCGTGCAAACCTAAACTGTACACACCTAACGTGTCTAAAATGTCTAACGTGCGTCATTTTAGGTTCTCCACATGAGTCAAAATTCATTATGCCAATCATGCAAACCTATCGTGTATCGTGCAGACCTTACGTCTATACGGACCTAACGTGTCTAAAATGTCTAACGTGTATGTCATTTTAGGTTTTCAACATCGGTCAAAATCCACCATGCCAATCATGCTGACCTATCGTGTATCGTGCAAACCTAATGTGTACACACCTAACGTGTCTAAAATGTCTAACGTGCAGACTTTTACAGTGTTTAGTCATGCAGGTTTGCCTTACACGTTTGGGTTCTTGGTTCTTGGTGGGTGACATCAAACAGTGTGTAAGAGCATTTCATAGAGGTGATTACGCCTCCCCTTCCCATAGGTATAGATCCACATCACATTTCAGACCAGTTGATGTTCGTGATAACCAGATGTATAAACCATACCGTAACAGGCCATACATCTATGGCAATTATATTCATACTGATTACTGGCGCAATGAGAATTTTCGTGATTGGTAATGTTGTCAAAATATAATACAGATATTAACTGCATTACTTAACTGAACGAACTGCATTAAAACCTGTTGTACGTAGTTACAGCACTTCTTTCTTTCCAGGTTGTTTATGTTTTTGTCCTGGAACTGTTTTTGATAAAAGCCACTATGGTGTGAAA
>LD348127.1:88130-129328 GCA_001465055.1 Ptychodera flava
CAATTTTCGATTCGCAAGTTTGGCTAACTTTTGCCAAAATCTTCTCGCCAAACGCTACTTTTTTCTCGCATTTGCGATTTGGCGAGCGGGCAGCGGAAACACTGGTAACTCATCCTCGTCTTGTGAAAACAACAACGTAATAGTGAAAATTATAATAGTCACCAGTAAAAACTCTTCACAGATGAAAGGATAATTGCTGGAAACAACTGAAATTGCTTGTTTGTATGATGACAATCTACAGTTTGAATGTAAATGAAAATAAATGGCAGACGTGACTGTGGAGTGGGACTATTCTATTTATGTAATGGGGCACAGAGTTACACAGTATTGAAAAAGTATTGAAAGAACATGTCATTTTACATTATATGATGCTGTCAAAGGAACTTCGATGCCCCATTAAACATCTTAGTTTCTTTGATCTGAAAAGTAATTTTACCAACCCATTATACTCTAAAATCCGGTGAGGGGCTTAGACTTGGACAAGTATGGTAGTACTATGGCAAAACACTCTCCAAGAAGTCAAAAAATCTACAGCAATACAAACGAAAATCATAGAACCAAGTGAACAAATGCTATAAATTTCAAGTCCCCACTCAGGTGACTGTTTTGAATGTCTGAGTTGACAGTGATTGAACCATTTAGCCATTTTGCTGTTTGGTGAACGGTAGCACAAACACTAATTTGAATATTTACAAACAGCGTTATTTCATTAGGCCAAATATTAAGGCTGAATACACAGAATTTCAACAGGTCGAAACCATTCATAAATGTCCCGTGTTTATGTCAAAAGCAAGTATGATAACAAGAATTATTATACATCTACCATCGACAACAATAGAATTTTGCGTGTGCTAAAAAAAAGCCGTCCGGAATGCCCGTTCCATAACACGTACGGTTTCAAGGCACCCCATCCCCTGCGGCTGTATCTGCACGTTCACTGTTGAACGGTTTCAAAAGACTCATCGGATGAGTGCCAGAACATGTCTTGCGCACTCTGTACGTACGTGTGTAGTGCGCACACACAATCACACACTATCCAGAACTTGCAGAAGCGCGTCCGAGATAGCGTTCAACACTTGCGCTATAAATCGTAAGAAAAATTGTTGATATTGTATGAAAACGGCCACTACTCTGACAATTTGATGCCCCAGTCACCAATGTAAGATGTATAATAATAAGGTTATTACGAAAATACCGCAAAGGATGCATGAGGACATTAGTGCAGCGCATCGCCCTCCGCTTTGCGTTTGGCGATACGCTGCGCCAATGTCCTCGTGCATCCTTTGCGGTATTTTCGTAATAACCTCATAGTATCAAATATATGTAAGCACAAACAAATTAATATTAACACCTGTTTTTTGATTATTTTTTTTATTTTAAACCATGATTTAAAGATTCTTTTTTGCACAGAGTCCATTTACGTTGATGTACCGGTAAATAGGTACAAAATACTTTGTAACTAAACTGCTTTTGTTTGTAGACACAAACCATTTTGTTTACTAATTCAAAACTGTTACCGGTATATGCAAGTTGTGTAACTTCTTTAGGAGTTATGACATTTTTATTTATCTCTAGTCCATTGAATGGGATACAAGATGTTTTCATATTTTATTGTACATTACTGTTTTTTCTATCTTCAGACGTGTCCGTCATCACTAACACCCTGATTCAAGATGGCTATGTAAGACTTCAGTGATCATTGTATAGAAACAACCCTTGTGATGATATTGAGCATGACCAATCGGGAAAAGAACTATTTCCAAAGGCAAGACATTTATGCAGAGAATTTTGGAAAACATTTTCAGGATTAAGATCTGAGGAATTACATCAGAGTCCACAGAACACTGATTGAAAGCAAAGAATGTTCTGGAACAATAATAAGTCATGGCGGTATTGAAAATCACATCAAACTTCACAAAGGTGTAAGATCCTCTTGATGCATAGATTGTGGCAAAACTTTTGTAAGCAAAGCAATTTGGTGAGCCATATTAGATTCCACATGGATTAAAAAACTTTTGGATGCAAAGAGTGTTGTTAAACATTCAGATGTCAGAGCACAGTGGATACACAATGCATACCAATGAAATGGCATATGAATGCAAAGAATGTGGCAAAACATTTGTACAGCAACAGCACCTGAATAGCCACCTTCTAATCCACACAGGTGAAAAACCCTTTGAATGCAAAGTATGTGGTAAAACATTTGCAACTAAAAGCTATTTGAAGTGTCACTCTCTACTCCACACAGGTGAAAGGCCATTTGAATGCCAAGAGTGTGGTAAAACATTTATACAGAAAAGCAATTGGAAGTCACACGTTCTTCGAAACCACACAGCTGAAAAACCATTTCACTGCAAAGAATGTGGTAAAAATTTTGCTCAAAAATCGGCACTAAATTATCACACAAAAATCCACACAGAAGAAAAACGATTTGAATGCAAAGAATGTGGTAAAAAGTTCATTGATCAAAGCAAACTGAATAGTCACAAAAGAATTCATACTGGTGAAAGGCCATTTGAATGCCAAGAGTGTGGTAAAACATTTGGGACAAAAAGCCATTTGAATGAGCATATTCTTATCCACACAGGTGAAAAACCATTTGAATGCAAAGAATGTGATAAAAAGTTCAATTCTCAAGCTGGACTGAACAGTCACAAAAGATTCCATACTGGTGAAAAGCCATTTGTATGCAAAGAATGTGGTAAAACATTTGCATGGAAAAGCAATTTGAACAGGCACTCTCTTATCCACAAAAATGAAAAAATATTTGAATGCAAAGAATGTGGTAAAAAGTTCATTGATCAAAGCAGACTGAATACACACAAAATAGTCCATACCGGAGAAAGGCCATTTGAATGCCAAGAATGTGGTAAAACACTCAGAACTCTAAACGGACTAAATTATCACAAAAGAATTCATACTGGTGAAAGGCCATTTGAATGCAAAGAATGTGGTGAAACATTTGTACAGAAAAGGGATTTGAGTTTCCACTTTCTAGTCCACACAGGGGAAACTTTTGAATGCAAAGAATGTGGTAAGACATTCAGAGATCAAGGCATACTGAAAAAACACAAAAGAATTCATACTGGTGAAAGGCCTTTTGAATGCAAAGAATGTGGTAAAACGTTTGGACGGAAACATGATTTGGATAAACACATTTTAATCCACACAGGTGAAAAACCGTTTCACTGCAAACAATGTGGTAAAATGTTTAGGGTCAAATCAGCATTAAAGACACACATAACCATCCACACAGGTGAAAAACCATTCAAATGCGAACAATGTGGCAAAATGTTTCGAAATCAAGATGCACTGAAGAAGCACACAATAATTCATACTGGTGAAAGGCCATTTGAATGCAAAGAATGTGGTAAAACATTTGCACGGAAAAGCTATTTAAAAGGCCACTTTCTAACGCACACAGGTGAAAAACCCTTTGAATGCAAAGAATGTGGTAAAAGATTTGGACAGAAATGCCATTTGAACGTGCACTCTGATACCCACACAGGTGAAAAATCATTTCCCTGCAAACAATGTGGTAAAATGTTCAAAGAAAAATCATCTCTACATATGCACAAAAGAATTCATACTGGTGAAAGGCCATATGAATGCGAAGAATGTGGTAAAACATTTATACAGAAAGTCCATTTGAATGTGCACTCTCGTATCCACACAGGTGAAAAACCATTTCACTGCAAACAATGTGGTAAAATGTTCAAACAAAAATCAGAACTAGATAAACACACAAGATTACACACTGGTGAAAGGCCATTTGAATGCAAAGAATGTCATAGAAAATTTGTATTGAAACACCATTTAGATTTCCACCTTCTAGTTCACACAGGTGAAAAACCTTTTCAATGCAAAGAATGTGGTAAAAAATTTAGACATCAACAAACACTGACTATGCACAAAAGACTTCATACTGGCGAAAGGCCATACGAATGCAAAGTATGTGGTAAAACATTTAGACATCCACATACACTGCGTTATCACAAAAGAACTCATACTGGTGAAAGGCCATACGAATGCAAAGAATGTGGTAAAACCTTTGTACAGAAAAGCCGTTTGGATAGCCACTTTCTAATCCACACAGGAGAAAAACCATTTGAATGCAAAGAATGTGGTGACAAGTTCAGAGATCAAAGCACACTAGTATACCACAGAAGACTTCATACTGGTGAAAGGCCATATGAATGCAAAGAATGTGGTAAAAAATTTATACGGAATATCTATTTGAAAAGGCACTTGCTATTCCACACAGGTGAAAAACCATTTGAATGCAAAGAATGCGATAAAAAGTTCAGAGATCCAGCCACGCTGAATAGGCACAAAAGAATTCATACTGGTGAAAGGCCTTTTGAATGCAAAGAATGTGGTAAAACATTTGTATGGAAAAGCCATTTGAATGACCATGTTGTCATCCACACAGCTGAAAAACCTGCAAAAAGTATGGAAAATGTTTAGGCAAAAATCTACACTAAATACTCACACAAGAACCCACACTGGTGAGAGGCCATTTGAATGCAAAGTATGTTGTAAAACATTGCCACTGAAAAGCCATTTGCACGGCCTCTTTGTTCTCCACACAGATGAAATCCGTTTCACTGCAAAGAAAGTGGTTAAATGTGTAGGTAAAAATCAGCAAATTGGACATGTGAAAGGCAGTTTGAAGTCAAAGAATGTGACCAAGTTTTTGTACAGAAAAGCCTTTGTAACAGCCACATCTGAATCCACACTTCTGAAAAACCATTTGAATTCAAAGAATTATGAAACTTGTAGCTATCACACCAAGCTGGAGTGTAACAAAAGTATCCATACAGGTGAGAAACCACGTGTGCAAAGAAAGTGGTTAAACATTACAAAATTAAACGCAGTTGAACAGGTATCTCCGTAGGTGGAAAACTATTTTGACGCACAGTACAACGTTTAGTCATCAAGTTATACTGGGGGAATCACAAAAGAATCCATTTGGGTTTTAAGACCATTGAATGGAACATTAAGATTTTGTTTCTAATCCATATTTGTCAATCAGAGCAAGTGATGACAATTGGTTCCTGTCAAATACTGCTTTAATGCAAAGGAGGTTTTTTTAGACATATAGTCATTATCTTCTTTGTCTTAAAGTTGAACACGTGTCAGGGACCGATATTCGGACTCTCAAATTTCTACAATTATTTTCTGATCTACCACTTGTAGGTGCTCATTATAAAGCTCTTGGAAAAAGAAAGTTTCACTGTCTTAGTTTTTCAAAAATCAAAAAGTTGATTTTACCCGGTAAAATTAACACAGGGATGGCGGCCTGTTTGAATTTCAAATATTGGTAAATCTTTGGTTATTTGTTTTGCAAGTTCCAAAATTTTCCCGGTGACCCCTGATTGTTATTCATGATTTTGAAAGAGAATGGTTGAAAGATTACTTGAGGAAAGTTTGAAGAAAAGTTTAAGTCTTTCACTTTCGAGGTGCATACCTCCTTAAGATTTACCTTTAGAATCAGTATCAGATTTAGGTAAAATTTATAACACACATTAATCAATATGGCTGAAAGACCATTTCAATGCCAGGAAGATGCCAAAATCTTTACCAAGTCAAGTGTTGTGACATGGTTCTGAGAAAGGTGTAGCTGTGAAAAACAGTTAACTTGAATGAGATGAGCATGGAACTTACAGTTCCAAACTCTTTGTTAAAGTAGAAAAGGCCAATCAAAATCAGCATAATACCATTGTCTGTAGAGTCGTATTTGTTACAGGTTGAAGACTAAAAATCTATTGTTTATTGGTTGGTCTCCTGTCTATTCCACTCCTCCCTTACTGTGAGGATTCAAAATATAGTTTTTTAGCTACTTTCAGTTCTAGACATTACAAACTTTCTTTTAATTTTTAATAGAGATTCATGGGGGTCTCTCTGTCCAGTGGTCTGGACCATCCTATGCTTAGGCCGTCCGTTTAATGATGTGCTCCATTCAAGAAGGTTTTCACAACCAGCCTGGTGAAACCACCTTCACGTTCAGCTTTCCAAAGGTCTGCAAACACAAGTTTGCATCCCAAAGCTTTGCCCCAGAAGCAGACTGGCAGAGACCCCTAGCCCAATCTTTCAGTTGTTTTGTTTACATAGTTATTGATGTAATAATTTTACGTAGTGTTCTAGTTTTTTAGCCTTTACCAAGTTTATTTGACATTGTGCTTATTGGTGTTTGGGTTATCTTTGATAGTTTAAATTCTTGTTCTTTGTTCATTTTCTTTGCTGCTTTTTCTGTATGACATGAAATATTCTCTTGACTCCACATCCCGCGCAGTTAAGGGTACTTACAAATCTTCAGTCATGACCTTTTATAAAAGGATATTTGCAGAGCAAAACAATTGTATTCCTTTCCAATATACAGAATGTTATTGTACGATAGAAATGATTTTACATAGAACTAGTAATTGTGACAAAAGACAAAACATCAAAATTTTAGAAATATCAGTAGTTTTTGTATAAAGTTTGTAGTTATTTTTGCCCATTCACCTTTTTATAATTTTTTTGTTGTAATCTTGGATATGACTAGGCAGAGTTCAAATTATGAATTTTTTTTCTTTCAGTAAAACTTTTTCATGTACTACAGGTAGTGAAATTTGAATAAAATACAGTGGATAAAGAAAAAATATCGTATTGTAAGTATTACAAATGCCATGATTCAACAAAAAGTTTGCCAGACATTTCTGTATGCTTTTTAGCTCACATGTTCACATACGTGTGCTACTATTGCAGTGAAGTGTGTGTGTGTGGCTGTCTGTCTGTTGACACGATGTCTCAAGAAAAGCTTATCAGATCAGGATCTAATCTGTTACATAGATTCAGTTTGCATGTGGCATGTACTATTTAGTTTTTGGAGGTGTGACATGCCTATTATATTATATTATTATATTATTATATTTCATGCTTAATTAAGGAAAAAGGATCTTAATTGACAACAACTACACAATTTTGATGAGAATCACTTCAAATGTTTATCACACAAGAATATATCATTGGTGAAAGATACTGAGGGGTGACAGGTAAGTTAATTGCTAATTTGCATATTTGATGTATTTTCCTAACTGGGGATATATATTTGAATTTACTCTTTAAAATTTGACGAAAATTGCTTTGTGTATTTGAGATACCATGATAACATTCTCTAAGGTAGACCCTCCCTATAAAAGGATGCAAGCTATGGCGGTGTTCATTGTGTAAGTGGACACCAAACAGGCAACACAAGGGCACACGCTCCAGAAAATGCCACTTTTTAGTTTTCCCCGGCTGCAAAAATGCAGACAAGACTGCCAAGAGGTCAGCGCGAAGTTGTTGTCGATCGAACTCTGCCAACTTGATGAAACTTGCTGTGTTCAAAGTCTAACGTTACTGGAAGACAATTTTTAGGAAATTCGAGCGTTTGTGGTGAGGAATCAATGACGTTGGCAATTTGAACCAACCATCAATCAAACGCTTGTTTAAAGCTGCACTTTTCAATCCCAGGTTCTCACATAAGTGGAGTTCTCCTCCCAGTCAAACACTTGGCCAGTACGATGTTTGATTTCTACAACATTAATTACATAAACTGATCTCAACCTTTTGTCACCTTTCGCTAATCCTGCAAACAGAGTGTATACAAGCATTTGATTGACAGTCGGTTCAAATCGCCACAGTCATTGATTCCTCACCACAAACGCTCGAATTTCCTAAAGAAAAGTCTTCCAGTTGCATTAGACTTTGAATATAACCACAGGGTTCGATCGGCAGCAGCTTCGCGATGACTACTTGGCAGTCTGTCAGTTTTTGCCCCTTGGGAAAACTAAAACGTGATATTTTCTGGAGCATGTGTCCACTTACACAATGAACGCCGCCATAGCTTCGCGTCCTTTTAAAGTGAGGCTCTGCCTTTAAACTCTGTTTGCAGGATTAGCAAAAGGTGACAAAAGGTTGAGATCAGTTTGTGTAATTAGTGTTATAGAAATTAAACATCGTACTGGCCAGGTGTTTGACTGGAGGAGAACTCCACTAATGCGAGAACCTGGGATTGAAAAGTGAGGCTTTAAAGACATTTACAAAAGTGACTCACTAATTTGCATATTCACATGAGAATATATATCTGAATTATCTTGATCAAATTTGATGAAACTTGCTGTGCACATTGGAGATATTATGATATAACATTCTAAAAAGACATTTTACAAAAGTAAATTAATAATTTGCGTATTAAATGAACTTTCCTAAATAGGGATATGTATGTTGATTGACTGAATAGAACTTGATGAAACTTGCTGTGTGCATTTGAGATATTATGATACAATATTATTGAAAGTCATTTAGCATTTTGATTTCAGCAAATTGTTAATTTGCATATTTGACAAACTTTCTTAATTTGGGATATATATCAGAAATGACATCGAAGTTCATTAAAATACTGCCCCCCATTGAGTTTTTCAAAAACATGGTGACCAAACTACTCTCTGCTTTTTCGACAAATATACGAGGGTTTATATCACCTTTGATGAGAAAATGTGACGTTGCAATCATCCTGTTCAGGAGTAATGAACCTATTGTAAAATTTTGCGTTAGGTGTCAATATTCATACCGCACACCAAAGGTTCTTACTTTTCAAAGCAACATAGCCAAACTATCGTAGGTATTTTCGTCCAATATTTTATAAACGATAATTAGTTATAAATTTCTATATTCCAGTGTTCTGAAAGCATTATGGTTCTTAAAGCCCCTGTAGCTGTAACTCTTGAAATTTGTGGACCAGAAAAAGGCTTTCTTTTTTTTCTCTGGTTTTCTTTAAATTCTACAAATTTAAAGGATATAGTCTTTTACCACTGAAAAATTGGACATGCAAATTTAAATTTTAACCATTATCTTGATTTCCCGCCATTGTTAAAAACTGGTAATATTACAAAGAAAACATAGCATATGGTGTCCCAGTGGAGAGCATTTAGCACTATGCATTATATTTTGGACTACTCTGTTGTTTCTGTGAAGATTCCAATGCATATATGCACTGTGTACTGTGTTTTTGTTTTATCCGCGTGAGGGCGCCATTTTTTATTTGGGCAAACATTTATTATTCATCTTGCTCAAATTTCCACATGTAGTCACTGTGGACAGTTTATTCTACCAGCATAAACACCCCTCAAAAATATACCGATTTTCATATTACACTTCCTAGGTTCTTACTCTACATGGAAACAAACCAAGTCACAAAGTCAAATTATCTAAAGGTCTTAGGTTTCTGTGTTTTAATAGTTGTAAACATCATTATTTGTTATGATTTTCAATAATGAATTATCATATTTTACCTCCCTACTCGGATAAAGGTTCGTACGTACCGATTTCCGTACGCCATAGCAAGGTCACTACTTTACACTTATCATGGTTCTCACTTTCAACTAATCGAGGTTACTGTCCATTGTGTAAATTACACTTAAGCTCAAGACTCCTGATTTACATGTTTGAAAAATCGTCAAAATTATAATTTGGAATCATTTTTTCATAATGAGTTATCACATTTTACCTCCCTATGAAGTTAAGACTCTTAACGTAATGGTTATCGTACTGCACAGCAGTTCTTACTGACTTCATGGTTATCATACCCTACAGCAAGGTTCTTACACACTTCATGGTTATCATACCCCACAGCAAGGTTCTTACACACTTCATGGTTATCATACCCCACAGCAAGGTTCTTACGCACTCCGTGGTTATCATACCCTACAGCAAGGTTCTTACACACTTCGTGGTTATCATACCCTACAGCAAGGTTCTTACACTCTTCGCGGTTATCATACCCCACAGCAAGGTTCTTACACACTTGATTGTCATCGAGGTTCTTATCCATGCAGTGAAATAAAAGCTAAGGGTTCCTGGTTCTAACTGTGAATTGTCTTGGAAATTACAAACTCAAAATGCAACACTAAAAGGAAAGGAGAAAAAAAAATATTGGCTTGTGTGTGTTCTTTTTTTGGGGGGACGAGTTTCCATTTTTGCACAAACATATTTGAAGCCTCATAAAATTCCACGTATAACGTGAGACGTCACCATTTTTGCACGATTTTATGAAGGCCAGATGTGGCGAATATTGTCCAAATTAAGTAGAACTTTGAAGCATTATTATTATAATATTTACCATGCTTTGAACAGAGAAGCCAGGAACTTTGTGTTTACCTAACTGTGTTAATAAGAACATCTATGAGTTAAAAGTAAAAAGAACAACATGTGGAGCTGTCATTATTTACGGCCTGGGGGTCGGAGGAACGTGAGGTTAGGGGTCACTCATGAAATTGAAAACTACACAGGGGGTTACTCAAAATATGAAGAGAAAGAAGAGGGATTAATTTTTTGTGCAAAATGAAAATCCTTTCAGAATACATTGTTTCACACATCAATTTTTCAAAATTTTCGCGCTCACCCTCGGGTGTTCGCACAGTTTTACTTTGTAAAATTACAAATTGAAAACACTTCTCATATTGCACCAGACTGTACCATTGCACACATCAATTTCTCAAATTTTTTCATACAACCCCCTCTTACACTTTCCCTCTCAGCTCCCCCACGTGTTCTCCCCGCAGTACTTTCCAATTCTGCCCTGTAAGATATCTTAGTGAAAACCCTGTCAAGATACCCATCCAATTAAACATTACTATATGGCTGGATACTGGTTAATAGCATGACTTTCATATCTACATTTTATTGTGACTTTGAATCTCATTTTGCTGGTTTCATCTTTTTCAATCGTCAACCGATGATAATCTAGCAGGGTACACCAGGATATGAAAGGTCTTTACTATCGCTGTATTTTGTGAATATTACAAATACATGTCTTGATATTTAACTTTTCTCGGTGTGGAGGGGGGGGGGGGTTCAGTCAAAAATTCTGTGTTATAGAGGGGATTACTCAAATTTATCAGGGTTGGCGGGGGGGGGGGTATTCGAAATTTCAGAGTTTCCGATGAAATTCCTCCGACCGCCCAGGCTGTAAATAATGACGGCTCCCTCAAAAGCTTGCTGCGGGGGCAGCAAAATCGGTGTGTTAAGCACCTTATCCCATTTGGGAGATAAAATATTATGATTCATTATTAAAAATTATTACAAATGATAATATTTATTATATTTTGAAAATATTAACCTAAAACCTTTTGATAACTTGAAGTTGCCTTCTACATGTAAAGTAGAACCTTGGTGTGAGGTGTGAAAGCGCCTCAATGCTTTTAGGGAGGTTAAATATGGTAAGTCAAAATTAAAAATGATTGAATATTTTGAACATCAAAGCGAGGAATCGTGAGCGTTTCACTTTATCGAAGAATCTTGATGTTGAGTATCGAATCCGGTGTGTTAAGAATTATCATGGTAAAAGGGAGATTAGGTATGAGTATTGATCATTAAAGTATATGCGCGAAATGAGTGAAAGACTTAAACTTTTGCTCAAACTTTCCTCAAAGAATATTTCAATTATTCTCTTTCAAAATCAAGAATAAAAATAGGGGATCCATGCAAATTTTGGAAAGAAACAAATTACTGAAGATTTACCAGTGTTTGAAATTCAAAATGGCCCCAATCCATGAGTTAATTCCATGGAGAAAAAAAAAATCAATTTTTTCGAAAATCTAAGCCGGTTAAAAGTTTTCTTACACCGAGAGCTTTAAAATGAACCCCCACAAGTGGTGGATCAGAAAAGAATTGAAAAAGTTTGAGAGTATGGTAAGGTTGACTATATTTTGAACAAAGAAATCTACAATCTAGAAATAATTTGACTATAGGCCTATTGCTCTGTAAAGTAAGAAATTTGATGTATGGTATGAAAATTGGTATGTTAAGAACCTTAATACATGATGGGAGGTTAATAATTAAAACCGATACAACTGGGTGGTATTCAGCATATTATGAACATCGAAGCCAAAACCCTCGAGCTCATCCCACTATGTGGATAGGAACCTTATGAGTTGAAAGATAGAACCATGCTGTGAGTGAAGTAAGAACCTTCAAGTATGTTGTGAAAAGTCGGCACGTTAAGAACCTTTGCTGTTTCACGGTAAACTATAATAATATATTATTATTACATGTTTTAATTGTAAACCATATTCTGAACACAAAAAACGAGAAACTTTCCATGATTATACTATGTTGTGGTAAGCTAAGAACTCGGTGTTGGGTATGAAAATCGGCATATTCAATAGGGAGGTAAAAATGATTTTTCATAAATAATGATTAAAATGATAGTGTTGACCACATTTTACAGATATTAAAAACCAAGATGCTCAAAGTTATTTGACTAAATGGCGGGGTAGACCGAAAAACAGTACGTATTGTACCTCGTTTGTTGTTCAGAGAGGGTGTGTTGACAAGCGCGCCACCCTACCATAGGTATTAAATTATTTTGTTTTTATATTTCAGTCGAAGTTGTAGCTGGTGTGCTTGCCGAGGGACCGTTGCTCATTCGACGTTATCAGCTGTATACTTTATAAATACTGGCTATGAGCAAGGCAATGACAATTTTTGAGTTCTTTAAAAACGTAAAGTCTTTTTGTTGATGAATTCTTTGATTTATTCCCCTTAAACTGAGGTGGGGGGGGGGGACTGTGTGCGTTCTGCAACAAAGCTCAGGGGTACATTTTAACTTTTGCTTGTGGCACGGTGAAAGTGCTAATAGCCATTTTGAGATCGATAAAGACAGAACTAACAGGAGAAAAGAGACTATGGGTTCAAAAGAGACAGATTTTACAGGAAAACGGAAAACATATGGAGATGATGTAAGAAGGACAATGGAAGGATAGGTAAGAAGCGGCTGAAAACGACAAATCATTTTAGAAACGCATTAGAAAGATAACACGATAAAAGTGCACTTTTTAATGGGCCAGCTGAAATAAAAAAGACAACACGTGTAGGCTAAAATGTGATAGCCACCGTTTCTACATTTAGCCTTGATGATGTATCTGTAGATCTTTGAGGGAAGTGTCAGGATAAAGACTAGCTGCAGTGCTGTAGCTAGAGGTTTTGCCTGTGTATGTGGATCGACCGTAAAACCAATTATGCCGTCCCACCCACATATCCAGGCAAAACCTCGATCTACAGCACTGCAGCTAGATGAAGACATGCTGCGCGCACATTTCCTCCATGTAATTCTGGGAATTGACATTTCATGGAGTCGGTTGATTAGATTTCGCCACAAAAGCTCGAACTTTTTTCATTGGTTTTCTAATGATTTGACTATTGTTTTGCAGGAGCATGAAGGCTGAAACCATTACAGTCCCCGGTTGGTACATGTCCTCGCCCCAGAAACCTCTCTCCAGGTCGTAATGGTTCACCCTTAGCCCCATGCATCCGTGTACCATGTCACGGGAAGAGATCAGCAATTAGCAGTTTCTCAAATTTCCCACAGGCGCCCCTATTCTCTGATAATTCCAATTATGGGGATTCCCTGCGTTACGGGTGCACAGCAAGTGACCATAAACCAATTTCCGTAAATTGCAAAACCAACAACGCACGGTGACACGCAGTAATACTTGGTACAAGACAGAGTCGCTGTTGGATATAAGTTTATCGGTCAGTTGGGTGAAGCGATATTATCGTTGCACAATTTATCTCTGGAATCAAAGTTATACCATTAATCCGTCGAATAATTAATATAGTAAGTCACTGATGACCGATAGATTTAATAAAACATACAGTAAACTTTAACTACTAATCTATAATGACCATGAAACTGTCGGAAATTGGCATTGTAGAATCCTGTACATTTCCCCTGCTTTCAGGAAGTGTGGCTCGTCTCAGAGTTGATTAGTAGGTTACGTCATCATTAAACTTTATTCACATTTTTAACCTCTTTCGTCTGCTAATTTGTACCACGGTTAGCGTAATCATGTTTCCACTAAATTAGAGGAATCCCCAGAAATTTGCCAAATTCCATCCATCACAGCTTGATTCGAACTTTTTTGGCCCAAATGGGATATAAAAGAATATATCTCACACCTCATTTAGTTCAAACATGTCAGAATGTCGTTATGTCTTTATTAAAGGGCAGATGTATATGATGCGTAGCCTGTTATATAACCTATCCCCCGAGGGCGCGACATTAGTCTAGACATGTGAGATATCTTATACGCCAAAGACTATTGTTGTCACTAGCAATTATCCTCACTGGGCGGGGCGCATCAAAACAAGGAGACAGTTTTCTTTTCTTTGAGGCCCCTAGATCGATCTCAGAAAGTTTGCACAATGGACATCCCGCAGTGATTTCAGACTGTAGTAGAAGCTAACACGATTGGTCTGCTTCAAAAGCGGGCCGCATAAATCCCTCTCGCCATTATCGTGTTGTTTGGCTCAACTTTGTAAACCAACATGATTAGATCTTTACATGCGCACGCAAACTTTGATTTAAAGCTTGAAGACTGAAAAACTGTATGCGCTACGGCCAAGTACCGTCACCACACAACGCCGTTGACACTGATAAGAGCCAAGGTAGGTTTCGTTATTATAACAACATAAGCTTATATATTTAAACCGTATTCCCTAAAAAGACTATGGTAAAACGTCTGCAATGCGCATCTGACACTTTCACGTATGAGTCAATAAGATCAACATTGCGCCGGCCAAATCATTTACATTTTTAAATGCTTCTTTCGTGTTCATGCTGGTTGGTGATTATTCCACAAAACGACTCCTACAGTGCAACATTCTACAATGTTTGTTTGAAGGAACGATTAAGGGCTCGTTTCCACAAAGACTTCGGGCAAAAATACCGCCAGACCATCCACACAAGTGAGAATAAAGGACTGACAAACTACAAACTGAGCGTTTTCACCTGAGCAACGGTCCCTCTATGCCTGAGCAGACATAAATGGCCAGCCACGGCCCCTGTAACGTCCCTCTATCTGTGAAAGAGGGACCGTGAACCAGCCAAAAGTTTAGAATTTATCGAACAATGGCGTCTAGGTATTTGATTATAGATTTAACCGAGTCTGAAATAATCACAAAAATATTTTACTGTACATTGGCACGATTTTGATACCTATACAGAGGCGTACATTGACATCTAACTTTGATATTGATCGTTGCACTTTGATCTTCGATATTGTGCTTTACACTTATCGGTCAGATTGATCCATGCATTTTTGTGGAATGACTCTGATTTCATTTAGTGGGTGAGTGTGGAGAAAAATTTCTTTCGACAGTGTATTGATGTATACAAGTTCATTATTGATGTTTGTTAATTGTTTTAGAAGCCAGTCATACTGTGCACAAAAAGAAAATTAGAACGGCAATATTTTCAGGCTTGTTGAAAGCAAAGCAAGATTTGTCCGTTTCCTTGTCGAGGAAGACACATTTCAATATGTTCAAAATAAGGTATAAGTGTCACTAGCCTTATACTCCACAGCTGACTGGGTGTGTGTGGCAAGTTAACGTCACAACTAAATTATGTTATCACTTTTTTTAAAAAAAAAGCGAAACTGAACTCGATCGAACCGTTTACGCGGATCAAGAAGTGGTACATCGTGTTAAATCTTTCTCATGAACTAGAGCTCTGAAGTGCAAATCATACCTCCGAAAGTCCAAGTTGCCCGCGGGCTTTTCGTGTTTTTACCTGAACAGTTCCATGAATGAACGCACTTTTAACCCCCTTTCAGGTGTTAGCTGCGCCTTACGATACATTAATCCCTGAAAAATGTCCATTTCACTGCAAGTTTGGTTTAAAACCAGCGAAGGTCAATCCGGTTGTAGAAACGTTTGACTTCGCGCCAAATTCAGGGCAGAAAAATTAACAAAGTTAAATGTCAACACTGACATCGTCACTTACAACCAATAAAATGTCCAGCTCCCTACATTCAGTCGACAAATCATGTTGCATGTCCAAATTCGTGTCGTGATCGGACTTTTCGTGTTTTGCAAAGTCATTCTGACGCTGGCAGAAAATAACGCGTATCTAATCATAATCATAATGACCTCGGGTTTCTGATCGTTTGTCTTAAAATTTGCTGTTGATCTCCTTACAACTCGAAGTTGTTGTAAGGTGTCAGTATCGTGTGGACAACAGATACTAAGATAAGATGACACGACACTTTACTGAACTCTGAACAAACATTGTACTATTGGCGTTTTTCCACGTACACTTTCAGTCAACACGATTGGAACTATTTTGGATAATTAGATGGTAAAGTAATGACGATTTAATCTGCAAATGCAATCTCATCAGCTTCTCTTTTTAATTTAAATACTTGTTTTTATGAGTAATTTCAAATATTGCGACATTCAGATATAAGGCACCTAACATTTTTGAGAAAATTGAACAATGTCATGACGATCCAATGCTCCCAAATTAGTTCCAATTGTGTTAGTCCTATTTCTGCAAGTGAACTTCGTAAACCCGTCGGTTCCTAAAACTTCAAAATGAGTAGAGTAAACGGCTGAAACGCAATAATAAATCATGAACTACCTTTCCCAGATTCATATATATATATATATATTTACCTTACATACAAAAATAATCATATCCAAATTTTAAGTATTTCCAAATGTGCTTGTACTTGTTCAATTGTTGACATTTTAATTTAAAAAAAAAAAAACCAACTTTTTTTTTCAAAAGATTTTTATTTACCCACTATTGACTACGACAGCATTTAGCAAAGAGTACGTGTCTCTCGTCCGAATTAGCAGGGATATCAAGTATAATTTGTTTTACTCATTTCGGTAGAATACGTTTTGCCTTTCAAGAAAACAGCCGGACAATACGATTAAATGATGCACTGGCGGTTAATGTGCACCTTTGGTAGATAAATCGCCACACACAGCGCTGCGATTCATATACCAATGTGAACACCTGATTAACTCAGAATGTCAAAGTGAACAATGATCGTGTTTGTGAAACCATCCACACACGGGACCAATTGATACTGGGGCCTAACAAACTGTACCGTCCCTTTCTCATATGAAGATTATCGTCGTTGTCCATTTGGTTCAGCCAAAGGAAGGATGAACACGAAACATGGGGAATGGGTACAGAAAGTTTAGTATATTGTGTACAGGAGAAATAATTACTCTGCATTGAGTATCACATACAGACGCCATTGCCAAAAGGTGCAACATGCCAAAACTCGGCAACGTGTCTCGACATAAGCGCTGGACATCTTCGGAAAAAGAAAAAAAGATTCTTTGACTAAATATGTAATCCTTCAACACTTCATGACATTGGAGGGTTTTAGTTTATAACGTGTACGGCGTTGGCTAGGTTCTTTTATCTCTATTGCTCCAAGGCATTTGACAAAGCACGGTTACTCCACCCCTGCCGGGACAAAGTGAAAATGTTACAATGGTTTTGATTTTAATAGTATGTTTGGTTTTAATTGAATGCATAATTACTTCTAGCACAACAGATAGAAACTGGTTGTGGAATGACAATGCTCCGATTTGTGACAAATTCCCTCAGGCATCGATTTGACTCCATTTTTACTTTCATCCAGTACCAATGAAATCCCAGCATGAGTATCTTTTGCATTTATTCCGTCTAAAATGTTAAGCTGTCCAAAATGACATCTCTGCTCGATATATATTTTTTTGTGTTCTATGGGGTATGACATTCAAATTTAGCTTTCGTTAACGCGATCTTATTTTAGTTTGACCCAAAAGTATTCGAATTTTAATATGTTATGAATAACATCCACCCGACCCACCAATACTGTACTGTGATCTGGGAGCTGACTTTACATTTAATTTTGATAGGAACACATAGTAAACACTAAACATCGAATTTGCTCGAAATCTAATAGGGACTCGGGATGATCTAGCGCAGCCGTTCTTATAAATATGAAGTGAAAACTGAAAATAAAACATGTTTCGTGGACCGGTTCGTAGCCAGTTGGAGTAAGAAGTAAAGACTAATAAACGTAATTAAGTTAAAAAGGAAAATTCACAAGAATAGTTCAGATATACCGTTCGTTTTCATTAGATATTAATTACAAACAAAGGTACGTTACTATTTTATACATATAACCTTTGTCAATACGCTGAGGTAAGCAGTGTAACATTCTTCAAAAAAGGTACTTCTGGGTTTTATACGTTAAGATTGTTTTAATTTTTGATATTTAGATCCATTCCAATGTTGATTCTCAGACTCTAAATTGCTTTGACACTAGCAATCGCTGCAAGATTGTTTCTTTGCAAGACTCTTATTGTAACGTACCGTGTGCCATTCTTTGGAATAAACTACAAATTTCGATATATGGCCGACCAACTCAGCGTTCAAATTTGACCGTGAAGTAAAGAATTGTCCATCCTGGAAAATTTACAAACCGCCTAAACGCAGAACATACTTGTACATTGATTTCTTGTAAAATTGTTTTTGCAGCAAATGTCAACAATCGTAGATTTCAGTTGATTTTACCTGCTGTATATTTCTCATTGTTGTCATCGTTTTGATCAAGTTCATCATATATTAACATTTTGGCCTCTTTTTCCTTCTGGGGCTGGCTCTGCATGGGTGATGTTCACCTGCTCGGCTATATCCTCGATAGACATGTTTATATTCTGCACAATTCCAACGATTCTTAATAAAATGGATTACAGCAAAATGAACAGGGCACAAAAGTTAATGAGGGCGATGTTGACTTTTGCCTCTTCACAGAAATAATTTTTATTTCAGAATCTAAATAATGTGCAAGCATACGAGTGTACACACTTTTTAGAGGATGCATCTCGAAACAGGTTTCGTTAAAACATATTTATTTATATACATTTACATTACATGCATACATATCTATTTATTCACCATTAGAATCTCCGGAAATATGATAGTCTGCACCGGTTGTCAATAGAAATCATGACCGCTGGGCTTTCACAGTCGGCTATGGCGGTTTGAATACTGAAAACATAGACACTTCGTGCATGGCCTGGAACAGTAAATCCGTTCACTGTGCAAGGTATTTCTACAAAGAATTATTACTTCTTGGTAAATCTTTGTCAGTCAATAATAAAAATAATTCCAATAATAACTGGACAACAACGAGTTGAAATAGGGATCCTTCAAAAATGCAACATGGGGAATGGGTACAGAAAGTTTAGTATATTGTGTACAGGAGAAATAATTACCTTGCATTGAATTGAGTATCACATTGGTATACAGACGCCATTGCCAAAAAGTGCAACATGCCAAAACTCGGCACCGTGCCTCGACATAAGCGCTGGACATCTTCAGAAAAAGAAAAACATTCTTTGACTGAATACGTAATCCTTCAACACTTCATGACATTGGAGGGTTTTAGTTTATAACGTGTACGGCGTTGGCTATAGGTTGCTTCATCTCTATTGCTCATGCTCCAAGGCATTTGACAAAACACGGTTACTCCACCCCTGCCAGGACAAAGTGCAAATGTACAATGGTTTTGATTTTAATAGTATGTTTGATGATTAATTGAATGCATAATTACGGATCCTTCAAAAATGCAACCTGCCTACACGAAATTCGTGAACATCACAAAGTTCCATTTTGTTTGAAACCTCCGCAACTCCACTGACAACGGGTGACCGGTTAAAGACCATTGTACGCATATGCAGTGTACTACACTCCCACAAAGTGAGACAAACACTGAATGAAACATTTTGAAACACATTGAGAGCGTTTACGGCAATCGTTTTTCTTAGAAGAGAGCAATCGGTTTTCTTAGAAGAGAGAGTACCTTCACCTGTATTTGATTGAGCATTATAGGCCAACACTGCATGGGACATGTTGGTACAGCACGGACAAATAGCTAACTACGACACACATACCACACTCAAAAGGGGATATGTTAAGCGGTGTAGGGCATCGGAGCTGCTGCAGGGAGTCTTGCAAGTATTACGAAAAGTGATTTAGAACAATCGCTGCACACAACCAAACATAATTTAGGAGGAAGCCGAATATTGTACACACGCCTATCATCATCTTTGTCAGGGCCAACCGTGCCCAAGTGTATATCTCAGTTTTCAGATTAAAAGCTTTGGGGCCTAGGGTCTGTAGGTTGTAATTGAGACGGCATTGCTCTGGAGGGTAAAATGTTTTATTTAAAATTTTGTATTTGTGTGAAGTTAGATGTTAGTAAACTGCCCCAATTTGTGGACATACACTATACCGTTCGGAGGCAGTGAATTATGCATTCAATTTCTCTGATCAGATAAGTGAATGGGATATAATTTTTTTCATGATAACATTCCAGTCATTCGCGTTCCTTGTTACCTGTGTTTTGTAAAAGGCATTGTTTGGGCAGATGTTAAGTGTTCTCATATACCCCTTATCGATAACAGGAACGCATAGTTAGATTTCTCGGCCGCGTGAAGAGTCCATTCACGATACCCCCTTTGAAATTTAATTCACCAAGCACCATCAAACCCCCTTCCCAAGCATACCTGTCCTAGTGACCCAGCAGGTGGTGACAAAATCCTAATGTATTTCTTGTTAAAAAAATGCGCATCGGACTTTGAAGTCGCTTGAGTGAAATCCGATTTCAGGTCAGCGGTATAATCCCAGTCTGTTTTTTGAAGCATTGAGGTTAGGCTATCTATCGGAATGTCTTCAAGTGGCCACGCAGCAATGCTCATATTCTCTTGAACGTGTCATAGTGTGAAAGGTTTCGCTGAGAGCTACGTGATTCAGCAGAAACGGGTAGCCGCAAAATCATGTTGTCGACGCTTTCAATAGCGCGATCAATGGACGGTGCGCATCAAGGGATACTCATCCTTTCTAATGGAAACAATTTTCAAAGCCGATGCAGGCTCCTTTTGAGCGTTCACCTTTGCTGTCCATTCATCAGGCGAGAGTTCTAGATTCGGTGACAAGTCCGTATTACCGGCCCAGCTAAACGAGTTGAACCACTTGAGAAAAATCACTTATCGAGTTACATATAGCTGTTGATTGTCACGGTAAAGGCATAACCAAGTGGCCAGCGTAGCCGCCCTCGGGCGGTCTGGAATACTATTGGCGTCATCATGATATTACCCAAACTATGGGACAGTTTAAGATTACCTGTGTTGGTGTGGGGAGGGGTAAGGTGTGTGTCTGTGTGTGTCTGTGCGCACGCAGGCGTGTGGGTGCACCTCACACTTCAGTGGTGTCACCATTCGCGGTTGAAGGTGAAGCTTTCAGAATATTTGAATTCACCAGGTGGTCCCGGTGCCGAACTTATACTGTATACTGAAGGTGACACACGCGTTCGCGCTCATCCTATGGTCTATGTCTTCCGAACCGTACTTGTAATTTTATCAGTTACTAACCCTTTGATTGCAAAGGTTATTTTTTGTCACCTCTATAAAGTATAATTCAGACAATTTTTTCAGGTCCAAACATTCTTTTCAAAGTGCTATTGATAATATGGTCCAAAATTTTCCAAAAAATTGCAGAAAAATTCATAAAGATTGGTAAAATGTTGCACTAAAGTTTTGGTGGGAAAAATTACAGCACTCAAAGGGTTAATGTATAGGGACTCACACTCACCACACTCACAGACCGAGCTTCAATATAGTCGCACTAAATCCATCGATGTAGGGAGTAAAATTGAACAAATTTGTTCGAACAGTAGATGTTCCCCAGAGATAACTTTGTTGTCATGAAATTTAGAATCGTACTCAATAATTCTAAAAAGAAATCTACATCTTTTCAGCGCATCACAGCAGCTCAATATTGTTAATTTGCATTCACATTTCGATACATGATTGTCCAACTTGTGCCTTGTATAGTCTGAGCTCGCGCTGTCTCGCATGGCAGTTTCGCTCCCATTTTGGATTCATTCACAAAATTTGTAAAACTTACTCAGTACGCAAAAGACAGCATTTCCATTTTTAGACCGTCCAAGCGCGAAAGTGGCAGAAAACACAAAACGATCTTCAAATCTCACTAATTGAAAGTACTTTAGACATTAAGTTTCTAATGGTAGTGAATACGAAGACAATTATAAATATCCAAAACACTTCTTGAAATAGGCTGAAAGATATAAAGCCTATCGACGAAATGCTAAATTTACGCAGCTGTGGAAGAAATACTGTTTGAAAAGTTTCACCCCTAGCCAGAGATCGGAGTCGGGGAGGGGGAGCCTCCAGTTCTTCCTCGGAGAAACTTTCTCAAAGTGACCATCAAGAGGAAGTTCAGGTTACTTGATGTGTCTAATGCTCCCCGTGCAATACTCACTATGTGGGTAGGTTGGGCTCCATGATTTAGAACAGCCATTTTGTCGGCGGCCAAAAAAGTGGTCCTTTCTACGCCAGTGCAACAGGTGGTTATTGCATGACAAGTCTGCAACCGAGAGACAGTGCCATGGAAGCAAATGTGATGTTTATCGACGTATCACCGGAGGAGCTTTCATGAACGTTTTGTTACTCGGAAGTGCTGTCTAAGAAGCAGTGGCCTTTCAGCAGTTCATTTCTGCTGGAGGGATCCTCTGAGGCAATAAGCCAGAGCTTCGCAATTTCGAGGAACTGCGCCCTCTACAATTAGATTCGAAAACCCAGCGAAATGAACGGAAACTAGGCCATTTCTTTAAACAACGCCCAAAGGCAAATAACCTAGGCTCACGAAGCGGATATTCCAGTGCTAGATCGTGCAAAAAAGTGACATGACAATATTAGCTCTGTAAATAGCAAATGAAATGCTGTCAAATTCATCAGCAATCATTTACACGATATAAGTATTAAGGAATTTGTCCATTTGCATTTAGTTAGTGGAACTTGAATTATTATTGTGAGATGTAAGCTTACTTCTCCAAACTGTCCTATGCGCTTTCTCCAGATAGAGCATTTTTGGAACGAGTATCGGATACATACTTGAATTTCAAAATGCAATAGCTTGTTCTATCGTAAGTCGGTGTTGTGTGGTTTAATACTTCGCAACTATTTGCAAAAACAAAACAAAACAAATATTGTACTGTTGGGGCAAAAATATTAAGATTTCATTAAAGACCGGATACAACCATTATTGTCCAAGGGTGGACACTTTGTAAATAGCAACTGGTAAAACATAACGCCCTGACGTTCGTTTGGAAACATTATGTCATGCCCGTGAATGCCATTGAACGCTAGGGGGCGGGCTGTTGATTGACAACAAGACAAAGCCGAGCAGACCTCCTTGAGGACGAGCATTCTGTCTTCGTCAGTCATATTGCTATATAAAGCACAACAAACCTTTGGCTTTTTGAGTTTATTCAAAACCTACATGAAGGGAGTTTCCACATTTTTCATTTTTTAAATGCAATCGCATCACGTCAATCGGAGTCAACTAGATTATGTATGACAAGTACATACCCAGCCTTGCATTCTCGATTATTTTAAAAATGAGGTATGTAGTTTTTGTTATGGCCTTAGTCTTTATTTTCATGCTACTTTCCCCTTTGCACCTTTTAAAACTTTTAATTTACACAAGAGTCAAACCATCGACTCGACGACAGCGATGCAACAACCCTTTAATTTACCTTTTAATTTTGACCCGTTTGTGTCATAAATCTGTCATCCTCACAATCCCATAAGTCCAAGGTAACATGTAAGATGACGGAACAACGGACATCACTGGTCGGCGACATCTGGTTTGTTTCTTTTTCGCCATCCAACCTTAGCGCGGATTTCAGCCTTGACTTAGAATTACTCGAGGGACTGTCAACATTTCGAACTTCAGCACACGCTGGTAATAACCGAAATACCCGATGATCAAATTATTTTGGTCGTATCATGAGCCAAAAGCCAATACATTTTCGAAAAAAAAGCTGAATAAAAGATTAGTTTTAATCTTTGAGAGGGAAAGAATGTGAAAGAAAGGAAGGAAGAAAGGAAAATTAAATCTGCTACTGTCCGACACATTTCAATGACAGGCAGAAGGCCACATCGATGACCGAGTGCATCATTTCTGAAATAAACGAATAGAAAAATAATGATTATATTAATGCATAACATGTGTAAATTGCTCATACATAGTGCAAACTATATTAACTCTATGTCGGCATCGACTAAATATCGTTCATATATCGCTCCTGTGATGTTGTTTTTAGTTTTCTATACAGTCTGTTTCTGTTATGTTCTATGGAACAAAATCTTCAATTTGATGAACGTGGCTAGGATAGGAAGAAGAAGCGAAGGAAGGAACGAAATTCACAGAGAACAGAGTCTCCATATTATCCCTGGTATACTGTACCAAGATTCTTTGCGGACAGGCTTACGGAAATGTGACGTGTTAATCTTTTCACTCGATGTCGACACCTGCAGAACTCTTCACACCTCACCCGTCTGGTCACGGAAATCACGACTGTATCGCATATAACCGATAGTTCATCATAATTATGGTGTCAGTTTTTTACTTCCATATGTGTGCTGCCATGTGTGCTTATAGCTGTGCATCAACTGTGCATTTTTATTCCAAGAAGTGAAACACGCCGAACTACTCACTTTGCTTGCCGACTCAGCAAATCGGCCATCATGATTTTCCCCTAGGACTAATTTGCGTTTTGCTGACAAAACAGGGGCCTGGTTGGTTATATAACAAGGCCCATCTGAAATTCAAAGTATTTATGTGCACAATTCATTCAAATAGACCTTCTCGTCGTTTATTGCGATATGTTGTAGTCTTGCCATAGAAAAAATAACAATTCTCAGGAAACCCACAGCGCAAACTTCTCCTAGAAAAAATGTGATCTTTTGAGCACGGAATTAATTTTAATTTTACAGGTTGAGCGATTGGCGCTTGCGACACGGTATAAGCGTTGAAGGAAAAAACAGCAGAGCTGCCTGCCTGTGATTTTTGAATTTCTCGTCTTTATAAAAAACGATGACTTCCCTGGGCGCCTTCCGGTAAATATATAATAGTTATGATGGCTTTTGCATTTGACCAATATTCACACCAGCGATGTAACTGTCTAGACGTAATTTACACCTGACGTTAAAACGTCAACGATAATGACAATGATTCTGGCATCAATGATGGACAGTGATGTCGTCACGCATACAATCCGGTTCCATTTTATTATCCGTGATTTATCACTCTCTGTGGAACCAGCTCGTCTATGGTGTGTCTCTCTCGTAAACGATGGAATCTTTTTGTCAGACAGCACGCAATACGGGCGATTAAAACCGACAGCAGAGAGTTACTATGGTCCTTGTTTAGGCAATACTCGCGAATGGAGCCCGAGTTCAACTCGAAAATCTGTCAGCCAGTGCAACATCTAGGCATACTCAAAAATTGTTAGATTCTTGCTAGTCTGAGGGCAGCCACGGACAAATGCTTTCATGTTTCAATATTTTCGAAGACAGGCCCCTTTTTCTTGAAGTTCCTTATCTTTGCTTCTGACCACGGTCCCTCCACAACGGGTAGGGACCGTGTTCTGACAAGGTACATGACATTGGTAAAAAAAACACAACAAAAACTGCCAGATTCTTAACTAATTATTGTCGTTGTTGTTGTTGTTGTTGTTGTTGTTGTTGTGACATGTAACATCACTGTTACACTGATATTCGATTCGCTGCATATCTAGTGTCCTACACATGAATTTTGTATATAATATCATAGTCTGCGCGCCAGCCTGACAATGCGCTATTTATGGAGACATAAACCTTACTAATATCGCCAGCGGGCAGGGAAGATTTTCACGTTTGTCTTCCTCCCACATACTCTGTAAACCTATAACCCCTCTACTGTCTATTATGAAACTAACATCCAAATGGCAACGCTCTTTCCAAGCCTATGAACTAAAATAATACCAGTAATGGTCGCAAGAATGGCAAAAGAAAATTAAATTCTTAATGTGTCAAAGTTGATTTTTTTCGCTGAAATATAGCAAGCACAGCAGTCAACAATGCTTTATTACAACAAGGATAGATTTGCTACTTATGTTTTCAATCACTTTCCGGGGTTTGGTGTTTAGTGTCTTCCCAAATAAAGGTAACACTCCCTGTAGTGCAAATAAAATTTGCCAACTTGTGTTTACTTCACTGGGTTCATTGTCCCTTTACTTTCAGGTGAGACAACTAAAGAAATCTGAACCTTAGAAGAAGAGTTCTTGTGTTGCTACATACTGAGGAAATGCCAGGTAGGCAACTTTCCGTTCGAGCAAATTTGTGGTTTGTATACTAAAATATGCTATTTGTCTACCTGCGACATGGAAATCTCTTCCGTCTCAGATTGGCGGCCGGTTTAAATTGGAAATCAATACCTTGATCATAGCTGCAAAGCGAACAAAAGTCGAAAGTATTTGTTGGCAATTTTCATGTTGATTACATTTCTTCGTAATCTCCGCCTCCAGAAACAGCATGTAGATGTATACCTAGCATGCACGCAGCAGGTAGCCGTAGACGAGATTGATTGACAGTGCGAATCTAAAAGAGGGCGCCACCTATTGGTTTGTTTGGCGTGACGTCATTACACTCCGCCCATTGATTGACTCTGACTCTATTGTCGATTGCAGTGGCCAAATATGTCGCGTACGTTCAGGTGCTAGGGTACGCTAGTCTACGATCCAGTTTTCACTTATATTTTGCGTGTTTGTGTCTAGATTACCCAATGGAAACAACTGGATGTGGTTTGTGATCGCCTTGAAGACGATGTGGGAGATTTTCAAGGAGTTCGGGATAGGCGATCCGGGACTTCAATAAGGTTCGATACCAAGTGTTGTTGAAGCCACAACATGGTGGTTGCTTCTGTGCGGATCACCCAAGCCCAGCACTGTACAAAAGCCACCGGTGCTACCTGAGATGGGATCGAGGGAATCGGTTCTCGCTTCTTAGTTCGCAACCACGGAATGGCAATCTACGGTCACAAAATGGTGCCGGCCAGGAGGATAAGTCAAGTGTTCGTTATAATTTTGTTACGTTTTCTTACCCTCGCGGTCGCCGAGGATGATTTACAGAATGGCCGTGCAGTCGAGCGTGTATTTTTCAGCGTCGACGAAGGTCAACCCCCTGGAATTTACGTAGGTACTGTGCCAATTCGGCCAGGTTTTACATACTCATTTAGTACAGATCCGCAAATATTTAGAATAGATAGTAATGATGGAACTATACAGACTACAGTCAACATCGATCGGGAAGAACTGGACGAGGACGATTTAAATTACGTAGTACTGGGAGTTTCTGTTACCGGCTCACAGCCTACGTACCCGATCGAAGTGAGAATAACTGTTGTGGACGTCAACGATAACTCGCCAAGTTTTCCAGAGCCAACCATCAGTATATCGTTCTCCGAAACGGCCAGGATAGGCGCACAGTACATTTTAGACACTGCTACAGACCCAGATGTGGGTACCAACGGTATTACGGAGAACTATGCCATTGCTGGCGGAAACACTGACAATTTATTCCGCCTAGTTGTAACGCCAAATCCTAGCGGCGCGGCCGCTTTTCTACATGTTGAGACAGTGGGTCGGTTGGACAGAGAAACCCAGGACTTTTATCAACTCAATGTTACAGCAACAGATGGAGGTAACCCACCTTTACTTGGGTATATTTTGGTTAATATAACTATTCGCGATGCGAATGACAATCCACCCATATTCGACCAGAGCGAATACGACGTGAGTTTGAACGAGAGCACGCCGGCGGATACGTTGGTGATGCGAGTGAGAGCTACAGATCGCGATGACGGTGAAAATGCCGAGGTTATTTATTTTCTTGATGAAGGGGAGGATTTATTTACAATTCACCCTCAAACTGGTGAAATAAGGACTTTGAGGACGTTGGATTTTGAAAGCAACGGCGTGTACACCATCACGGTGGAAGCCCAAGATAAGGGCAACCCCACTCAGTTCGGCCGTGCCTTCGTCCATATAAGTTTGGTGGATGAAAATGACCATTCGCCAACGGTGACTTTTCGTTTCATTCCAAGCAGTGCCACATTTGCCACCGTGGACGAAGATGCGGCCATCGGGTCGATTGTCGCTATTGCCACGGTAACAGACGCCGACGAGGGTCTCTTCGGGCAAGCATATCTTCGCATTGAAGCGGGCAACGAACAGGGACATTTTCGATTGTACCCGCTGCCCAATTTGTATGCCGTTCAGGTCGCGGCAAAGTTGGACCGAGAACGAATCTCGCAGTATAATTTGACTTTCATCGGCCAAGATTTCGGTTCACCACCGCGAACAACTGTGAAACATTTGATAATACATGTGACTGATGCCAACGATCACGCTCCAGAATTTGATCAGGAAGTTTACACCGCGTCCCTCAGCGAACTTTCACCAGTCGGCAGCTTTGTGAAAAGTCTCTCCGCTACTGATGGAGATTCGGGTCTAAACGCGCAAATTAAATATCAAATTACGGACGGGAATGATTTGAGTTGGTTCGAAATTGACGAAAATACCGGACTGGTGACCACTACAGCCAAACTTGATCAAGAATTCATATCAGAAATCACACTCAATGTTACAGCTCACGACCAAGGCAAAGTCCAGCGTCATGCCCAAACCCATCTTGTAATTACCATATTAGACGAAAATGACCAGGCGCCAACTTTTTCATTTACAAGTTACAACGTTACCATCCCAGAAAATGAACGTCCTAACCGGGAAATCACCATTGTGTCGGCTACAGACACCGACCTAGGTGTGAACGGGACAGTATTTTACAAACTGGAGGAACACGTAGACATTGATTATCCCGGTGTGTTCAGCATTGACAGCCAGTCAGGAAAAATCGTGACTCTAATTTCATTCGACAGGGAAACTCTCTCCCAATATACTGTCACCGTCAGGGCGTTCGACGGGGGCGATCCTCCTCAGTTTTCTCTCGCAGAAGTCAATGTCAAAGTGATCGATTTAAACGACAACTTCCCACAGTTTTACCCGATAAACTATTACGCCGACGTGCTGGAAAACGAAGAGGCGGGGACCTCTGTTTCACGAGTGAGTGCTTCAGACCCCGATTTTGGCAGTTATGGAATTATTCAGTATTCAATCGTTCAGGATACATCCAACGGAAAATTTTCAGTGGACTCATCGAGTGGTGTTGTTCGCACGACGACTTCGCTCGACAGAGAGGAACAATATTCTTATGAGTTGACAGTTCAGGCCCAGGATGGTGGGAATAAAGTTTCGCCAACGGCGGCCGTTGTTCATATTACTGTGACGGACATCCAGGACACGCCACCCCAGTTCAGTGAAAGTGTTTACCGATTCGAAATATTTGAAAATGTCGACTTGGGACATTATGTGGGCAGTGTCAGTGCCACCACCAGAGACCCGAGTACAAGTGTTACCTATGCAATTTCTTCAGGGGATAGAAATGGCGTCTTCCAGATTGTTGAAGCAACGGGAGAAATCAGAACAGCGAAACCCATTGATAGGGAAGAGCAGTCTTTTTACCAGCTGACTGTAATCGCAAACGGTGGCCCCGTAATCGGCCACACTCTCGTCAACTTAACTATTTTGGATTTGAACGATAACGACCCCCAGTTTTCACGCGATTCCATCATCACTGATGTGGTAGAAAGCTGGGAAGTCGGACACAACGTCTACAAAGTCGTTGCCACAGACAGTGATGGAGGACCGAACGCTGAGATCGTGTACGAACTGATTACAAATCCAGGGGAAGTGTTCCGCATTGATGCACAGACTGGTCAAATTACTTTGGACAAAACCATAAGTGGACAGACCAGAGCATACTTTTTACAGGTATTGGCCACTGACATGGGAACTCCACACCGTTCGTCGGTGCTGAACATTACAGTTCAAGTTCGCGATGTCAACGACCATGCGCCGGTCTTTGTCCAGAGCCAATACGCCACCGAAATCCATGAATCCACGGAACTGAACAGCCAGTTCTATCAGGTCTCCGCCACAGATGACGACATCGGAGAAAACGGACTCGTCTCCTACACCATCACACAAGGTAACGGTGCTAATAAATTTGGCGTTTTCCCCGACGGCAGTCTGTACCTGAAGAATTACTTGGACAGGGAGCTGATGGACGTGTACGTTTTGACCATCACAGCCTCTGACAACGGAGTACCTCAACGCAGCTCGTCGGTACCGGTGACAATCACCGTCATGGACGACAATGACAACAGGCCGTTATTCGCAAACCAGACGTATTATTTACATCTCCAGGAAGAATTGCCTCCAAACACATACGTCGGCATTGTCATTGCCAGTGACAGAGACATCGGCACCAACGCAGAACTGACTTACACTCTTTCATCAGGACAGTCGGACTTCACCATCAATCCACAAACCGGTGAAATCAGCAGCCTTAGGACATTTGATCGTGAGCAGCTCGTCAGAGAGGGCAAACCAACTGTCTTCGAGTTGGACGCTGTCGTCCATGACAATGGACAGCACCGACTTGAGGACAATGCACACATATATATCTACATCACTGATGTCAACGACAACCACCCTCAATTCTTCTCCGATGTGTACACAGCATCAATTTCCGAAACGGCTACAACCAACACACCTGTCGTCCATGTTGCGGCCCACGATGAAGACAGTGGTACAAACTCGCAGATAACATACAGAATCTCATCCGGCAACACAGAGGAGAAATTTCAAATAAATACTTTCACCGGACAAATCACGCTGAACGGGATGTTGGACAGGGAGACCGTTTCCGAGTACACGCTGACTGTCAGTGCTGAAGATCAAGGCACACCAGAGCCTCTTGCCTCAACCGTTCAAGTGCATATTCTTATCATAGATGAAAATGATAACGCGCCAGTTTTTGCACAGTCGGCAAGATACGTTGATGTTGCGGAGACCCTTGAAGTGGGTAAACTCATCACCATCGTGAGTGCTTCTGATGAGGATACAGGTCAAAATGCCCTGATTTCGTACCTGATAACTGGTGGAAACGTGCATAATACATTCAGGATTGACCAAGACTCAGGTTATCTGTACCTAGCCAAACCGTTGGACTACGAAACTCAGAATTACTATGAACTGAACATCACTGCTCAAGACAACGGTAAGACGCCACTGACGGACACAATATGGTTCCAGATCCATATCAGAGACTCCAACGACAACCCACCTGCATTCCGATCAAACTCTATCATACACCAGATAACGGAGGGTATCGCCATAGGAACAAAACTAGTCACGGTGACAGCCACTGATCCAGACTCGGGTGTGAATGGCGAGATCGAATACTCCATTGCTGAGCAGATTCCACCCGGTGAACACTTCTCCATCAATCCCAGAACAGGAGAGATACAAACTGCTGCTGATATAGACAGAGAGTATCTCCCGGATGGTACATTCCAAATTATTGTCATGGCAACCGACCAGGCTGTTCCTGCATCTTCCAGAAAATCCACAACCAAGAAAGTACTGATCACTGTTGCTGATGTAAATGACAATGCTCCCATGTTCATGTCAAATAATGCGGCCAACATTTCAGAATCTGCAGAAGTTGGGGATGTTGTTACCACGGTAACTGCTGTTGACCCTGATGAAGGCTCAAATGGAGATGTGACCTATTCTCTATCTGAAAACTCAAATGGTCTGTTTGATATCAACTCGTACACCGGCATAATTTTCCTCAGACAAAACTTGGATGCATCCAAGTTTAAATATGCAGTCACTGTAACAGCCACTGACAGCGGCACTTCTCGAAAATCCAGCTCACTGGCGATCACCGTCATCATCATCGAAAGCAACGATTCAGGTGCAGTGTTCACTAAGAGCATATATACAGGTAGTGTGTATGAAAATGAGCCAGTCGGAACCAATGTTATTGCCGTCAGTGCCAGGTATTCAAACAGCCAAAATGCCCAGATTGAGTACTACATCACTTCAATCAAGTCTGGAAATACAGACAGAGGGATGGATTTTGTTATCGATAAGACGTCGGGTCAAGTCAAAGTTGGTCGCGAACTTGACAGAGAGGAGGGTTATGTAGATTACACAGTCATAGTGTATGCCATTGATGCTGGAGCTCCCTCACCCAGGACAAGAAGTGCAAAGGTAAGAAACTCCCATCATGCACTTGCAAAAGTTACTAGAAAAGTTTTTTCATTTTGTTTTTTTCTGCATTGACAGAAATTCCCAGATGTACCACTAAATCTTTGACATGGTGAAGAGCACACTGGGATTAATGTCAGTTCCAAATCATTACATTGAAGAAAAGGCAGCACACACATATCGTATTCAGGAGACTTTTCTCTGTGCCAGTGTAACAGGCCTGCATTGTTCGAACATGGGGGGTTTTGTGTGCGGACATTGTAGTTCTTTCCCCTAGTGGTATGCAGGCCGTATTTGGAGACTGCCATTCCTTTGTGTGCGTAGAGACTAACTGATACAATGCTGGCAGCCAATATGAAACATGCTAACCTACAAAAGATGGCTTCAAATATTTTGGACTCCATCAGGAAAGAACTAATGTCCCCGAAGTCGATAAACTATAGCTGTTTATGAGGTTGACCTAAAACACATGTGGACGGCTTGTCAAATTTTGAAAAGGACCAATTGTGGTGATATAAACATGCAAACATAAATATTTACAGTTGAGAATTGTCCATTGGAGTTGGATGTGTTTCATTTACAGTTTAAAATATAAGTCCATGAATAAGCCTGCGTGCAATAAAAGTTTCGTCAAGTAATTAATTTTTAACCCGCCGGCATTGCAAGCAAACTTTGAGTAGTTTTTTTTTCATCAAAACCAAAATGGTGTCTCGTTCATTGTCAAGCTCGAAGTCAATAATCAAGTCTTTGTGTTTGCCGTGGTTGTTTGATGATACCAAATTTTCGTGTGACTTTGTTGTCCCATAAATCAAGGCATACCTCCTGATGTGTCAAGGGCATGCAACACCTGTGATAGAATTCACAAATTTTTTGGGCTTTTTAAACTATTTAAAACCTGTCCCCATTCATGTTTTGATGTTGTAGACTCTTCCGTGGCTTGGGTTTTAGGAATGGCATCTCCATAGTTCATGGAATTAGAAGTAGTGGGAGAGTTTTGGAAACTCAGGGCTGTAAATTTACCCAAGTGCCATCTTTTCAAAATTATGACTCGAGCAGATTAGTAAAAACACACAGTGCACTGCATGGAGTACACTTGACCTGAGATAAGTTTGTCCAACTGTCCAAAGACTCCTAGCCAACAGGAGTCGGCTGTTGCGCCGTTGTTTGAGCCTTGTTCCCAATTAGAATATTGATTATGCCGTGGATGTACAATGTAGTGTCAGTGTAGCCACAGTTGGTTGTGGAGAAAGGAATCCTTCCGTATTGTCCCCCAGCAGTCATGCATACTAATGTCCCAATAGAATAGTTTTCCAAAGCTTTCCTTTCTCATGGTAGCTCTCCGGTCAGCTTCTCTGCCCTGCTCCTTCCTTCTTTTTCACTGTTTGCCGTGTTTGCCTAGGTGCGTGCAATTGGAAGTGTGAAGGCGCCAGCCTGCCATGCATAATAGAGAATGGATGAAAACAATTTCTCTTGTCATTCATGTTTATTACAGTCCTTACATAGACTGTTATGAGTTCAGGATTTCAAATATTTTGGCACTGACTTGGAGACGTAGGTGATGACAATAACTAGAAAGGTGTTCTGTTTACACGACAGTTTCTTTTGCCCACATAGAAAACATACCGCTCGCTTCCCCTTCTGCCGGAGATATTTGAAAAATTCAGACACGCTATTGGGCGAAATTTCAGTTTTGTTTTATTCAAACTAAGCCAAATTGTTTCAAGTCGGCCGTAGCACTGGTTGTTGACAGTAAAATGTCCCTTTGATGGATTTATTCCACTCTTGGAAAGCATATAGGGTCTCAGAGCACCCATCAATGCCAACAAAAAGGTCAGACCCTGCCGCACACCCAATCGAGTCGAAGTATGGGTAAAACAAAATGGCGACACTGTAGCTGTGCGTCGGCCAAAGCTCAAGAGTTGTTACCATGGGGCGTTCGCATCAGAATGCAGCTCACCAAAGTCCTGAAATAGTAGACAGGAAACTCAAAGACGTTTTTCAAAACTGTGAAGAAGGTGAAAAAAAAGAAGGACAAGGCATGTGACAGCCTTGAATAGATTAACATTTCTATTGTTCCTCTAAGAGACATATCCATGCCATGAATTTTGTACACTATGGGGGAAAGCCATTGAAATACAGTGAAAAAAGTACCTGAAACTGGTCGACAAATGAAAAGAAAACAAGGCAGAAAAGGGTGGGCTGTAACTTGAGTCCTGCCCGTGGTGTCAATCATGGTGACTTTTGTGCAAACACAATAGTGTGTGGTCCTCAGGGTGAAGCAAAGGCAACTCCAACAAAAGCATCTTTTTTATTATTCGCTGGCCTATATGACTTAATTTGAGGTGTCAGTCTCGGGGACTACTCGTGTAAAAAGCATATCATGCTCAGAGTTGGAACTCTTTATGTTCTTGGGTAGACAGTGAGGGTTTATGCGCGGCTCGTATTGCATACTTCATGGAAAGAATTTAAGATTCACCTTTGTTGGGCATTTTCTGAAGATTGAGGAGAAGTTGTAAATCATGATATGGTCCTGGATGTTTTGTTTTGTAACAGACGGTTTTATGTATTTTTGCTCTTTAAATAAATTATTGAAGGTAAATTGCAGGGTAGCTGTCTGACAGATCAGAGTTGAGATACCAGGTCAGAAAATTTCAGAATGAACTTCACCGTCAAAACTTTACATTGAGTAGGGCTTCACAGATGGTAGGGATTCATGAAGTGTCTCATTTGGAAGTGATTTGCATAATGAACTCAAGAGTGGTAACCAGATTAGGAAGGTGCTGATGGGGAGTATCTGAAAAAACAATTAGTGGTGCTTTGTTAATTAGGAGGACCTCATCAACCAGTGGGGTGTCATCTTGTTGAGAGCAATATGGGATCAGGGACTCCTCACTCAGATGATGTAATCACTGAGCTAAAACAACAGACATGATCTTGCCTGCTCAGGATGAATTGAACAAGATTACAGATTTAAAACCATGAATTTATGTTTTTTTACATGCATTAGTGGTGACCAATGAAGAAAGCAGTGTAATGGCACATTTTCATTGCCCATGGAAAAAAAAATTTCAAATGTTATTTCAAAGCAGAATCTAAATCGACCACATCTGTACAATGTGTTTTTCTTCTGTCATTCCATGTAGGGAGCACTTGCTAATGCATTCTGTGAAACCTCACATCCATTTCTACGTATTATTTATACTCATACACTTTCTCTGCATTTTTCCCATGCTGTTGAGCAAAAATCACTTCGTGAACAGACACGCACTGGATTTAGCACGCGTTTTAGCAGAAAATGATTTTTAAATGGCAGAATTTAACAAAACAATGAGAGCAATTAGAGTGTTTCATTAAAGGGAGCCAGCCAAGATGTCTTCTGAGGTAACACTGCCATGCCCAATGGTAGCAATTAGGATCTTAATTGCAGATAATTTAGCTCTGTGAAAATAGCACCCTAATTTGGACAGACTTGTTAAATTTCTAGCCTGTTCCTTTCTAGGCAGTGATTTGTACAGTTTGTGTAATTCACACCATGACAGTTAAACGCCTTTACTACTCTCGGTGTGTCTGGAATAAAGTGGTGCAGCCCAGGCGTTGAAAATTGTCCTTCGCACGGTGTATGAGGAGAATTTCCAGCAAAAGAATGGCACAACTGTAGTGTATGAAGTTAAAAAGTCTGTGGCCATGAAGTAGAGTGGATTATTTCACGTCACAATTGCGATTTTAGGGTCAGACTTGATCCACAATTGTACCTAGGAATGTGTTCAGACCAGCGACCATTTCCATTCTTTCTGCAGTTTTATAATTTATCTATCACGTAGAAGTTTCATGAACGAGCCTGTGTTTGTGTTAATTGGCCTTCGGGGTCTATTCTGTGCTCCAGCTTTGAGTTTCAATGTAATCCTGCCACAATGATGTACCCTAACCCAGTCCAAGCACTGAATTAACAGGATGTCCCCATTGTGGCCTTCGCTTTCTCCCCTTCCCCCCAACAGCACAACATTCAGGGATTGTAAGATTTTCAAAACTAATTAAAAGTAACCATTTTGCCATCAGGCAGTAAATTTAACATTTGCGTGTGCATTACTTCAGCAGTGACAACACAACAGAAAAGATCAAAGATCAACTATTGGTGTTAGCAATGTATGTTTTATTTTTATCTTTGTTTGTATTGTCTGACGGGAGTCTATAATCCCTCACCATGGTAGCTGTTGGGTATTTGGAGGTTAAGTTCTCGGCATTGTCCTACTCTGATATTTTTCCATGTCTTTGAAATGCTTTAATGAATGCAAGTTCTGGAGTAATTTCAGTCTTCATGGTCCAACATTTACATCAATAATTCAGAGTACACCCCTAGATGTATCTATAACAGGATCATGATGTATCTGTCCATTTTGAATCGTCAGACTTTGATCTATAGTGGTTCATTTCTGCCTAAATTTCTGCCTTCACAGATTATTTCAATAAATTTCGGTAATCTCAATTCTAAAATAATCAATCAGTGTTCGTAAGCGGCTTCATTTCACCTGCAAACTTTGACCTCTGTAGAGGCTTGATAAACAAGATTAGAGATTTCAGGACAATTTAGGGCTGGATGGTTGCTTAGTTTTTTGACACAAACTTAATAAAGAACAAATCTCTGTCTTATTTGCACTGGGAATTGCAAGGTGGCAATAATATCTTAATCTATTTGGTTGTTATGAACGTTTAGATTTAATAGCGATTGTTGATTTGTGGCAGTGTGGGGGAGAAAAACGATTCATGAATAGACAAGCGAGACTAACAACTAGTTTTGAAAGTATCATATTGTATTTAGGCGGTGTTTATTTACGACATAATTATTGTAGACAACAGCAGCATTGATTTGAATCAAACGATAGCACCACATTTCTCGAATAATCATCACCCTATAAAGTACAAATGCAGTCAGTCCCACGTCCCTCAGTTGTCGGACTTGTCCTAAATCACCACATGCATATCAGGAAATCAGTCGGGGGATTTGTACCCAGTCTCGTGAGGGCAGATATGGAATTAATAAGACAGGAGTATATCAATAACTCTCAATCTACAATACAATAAGTGGCCTTTCAGACACCCCTCTGGTTGTAATTTTGTTTGACATGTTCATCTGCCTGTGATGTGTAACTGTGGAGGATCTGATATTTGTAGAATGACTTCCTTGCTGTCAGTGCAAGTGTTTAATCACAGGAAGCACTTGATGAACCGGTTCCCACACTATCCTGGTGGCTACTGTTGGTACATTGCAAAGTTCCTGAATTCGATTGCTTGAAAATTTGATATTCTCATGCAGTTCAGCTAAGTAACATCTGTGCGTGCGAACAGAAAATTTCAAAAGATACTTAGCTTTGGGGTTCAAATTAGATTCATTGATATTGATGAAATCAGAAATAGGTAAGGAAATAAACTGCTGGATATACTATTTGTTTTGTCGATTGTGAATTGGGATGAGTCAAATTTACATCAATGAAACCATCCATGTTCTTATTCTAGCCACACACAATACTGCTCTGTAACTCTAGAAATCAAACGCAAAAAAAAATTAATCTTTGCTTTTGATGAAACACCAATGCATATTATGGCCTGACCAGCTGCTGCCATGTCATTTTTAAAGGTACTGTCTCTTACGAGTACAAAAAAGACATGCAGTATATTGTCTGTTATTGTAGAGATGAAATTTGGCCAACCAGGATAGTATAGATGACGTCCAGTCAGCTTCATATCAGTTGATTTCAAAACCACACTTCTCTAACCCCCGACTCTTTCCCAAGCAAAAGTTTGAAATGTGTATATTTATGTATTTGTATTAACTTGCACTTTTCCCCCAAGTTGAGGCCACTTCACATGGTTGGCTGGGCAAACAATTTCTGTTTGCTTATTTGACTTCTGTAGGTTTGGCTTAAATCCATATGTGTGTTTCCTGTGCCAAGTCCAAATAAAGCCAAGCAGTTGGGCCCAGTGTACAAAGTGCGTCTTGTGTGTACACTGGCGCTGTATTTATTTAATGTTGATCAAAGAGGTAGAACATTTTGAAATCTGCCGGGATACACCGTTTTGTGTCTGAATTCTTGATAGTAGAGTAATTGCATGTAAGGGGCAGCCATTAAGATTCAGTGTTTTGTAAACATTAATGCATGGATGGTGAAATTATTCAGGTTGTGATTTCTGATTTCAAGACAGCTTCAAGACTGCTTATAGTCTTTCTGTAAGACTTCTTGCATATTTGTTGTAACCTTTGCTGCCAGGACACCATATTTCAAAAGCTTGTACCTTCATAACGCTTTCAAGACAACAGGAGTGTTTGTCTTTGTGTCTGTATTGTTCAAAGTTTTGTTCCAGGTGATTTTTTTCAGCCTGCCATGGGCTGATAAAATACTGCTTCACTGACACTTCTAGATGCCCTTTCAAAAGATGAATGAATTGAAAGCTGGGAAATATCATAAACAATATGTCATGAAGCATTAAATTGACATTATAGTGTTGTCTTTTGTAGCCCAATCAGCGTATAAATTAATTTTGAAAAATGTATTTTTCCACACTTACATATATCACACGGTCCAATATTGACCTACCTTCCAGCAGCATTAAAGCTGGAGATTTCCTGACCATAAATAGTTGACTTTAGCCAATACAATTATCTGACACTATGAGAGAAAAAACAACCAAAAACACCTACCCTGTAATGTGGTGTTTTTTTTAGCATCATGGATTCTTTCATAACATGCATGCATGAGAGCTGTCCCCTTTTCTTCTTCTTGGCCAACTCGGTATTTGAATTCATGTGACGGGACTATTCGTGAGATTTGATATTTGACTCACAAAGGACTGTAGCCTGAAGCTGTTTTTTCTTAGTTATCAGTTTTTATTGTCTTCAGAAATGTTTCCTGAGTGTGTTACTCATTGTTGGTTATGCAAAATTAATTTATTGCTTGATGGGCTTTCATTTCATTCACCAGTTTTGTGAAAGAAATAACATGTACATGTTAGTTCAAATAATTTTGATGGCAACCAGATTTTAAGTTTTTGGATATGATTACAGATTTGAATTTCTCTTTGTTGCTCATGCAAATAAATTATTGCTAAAATAGCCATATTTTAATGGCCCGCATAACGTAGGAAATAATGTATTAAAAGACAACAAGTTCCTGAAAATTATTGTGATTAAAGTAATTCTGATTCATACTAAAAATAATTCTGATTGCAGTCACATTTGATTTTATCACAGACGATTATATGTGAATCACAGGAGAAAAAATTCATTGATCATATATTACAGGAGAAACAGGAAAATGTAATTTCTGCAAGTAGGGAAGTATTGGTTTTGATGAGTGCTGAATGTTTCATGTTACAGTTTCTGAATATTTTACCCAAATATTTTAGCCAACAAGAAAGCTGAAGTACACCGTAGTCTTGAATTTCAAAGATGGACACCCAACATGATGCACACTCTTATTACCGCAGTAAGCTGTTCATGGCCGGCGATATCGTCTCATTAAGCAGGATTATTTTCAGCAAGCACTGCTGGAATTCTGCTCAGTGACTAGGCTAAGCACGAACTCATTGAGGGAGCGATGCCGAATGTCACTAAATATAAACAAGGAAGTCCAACTGTCCTGGGCGCCACTCTAGAACGTGGAATACACTTGTTTTAATGTGTAACAGATTAGGAGAGAGAGAAAATTAAAGCAGACAGTTGTTGCCCATGGTGAACAGTGGGTTGTCGGTGACATTTTCATGGTCTAATATTACCTCAGTGAGACGCACATGTGTTTTCGGTTTACTGGACGTATGAAAAAATTTTTACAAATGACCCATTGGAATGGCAGTCTTCCTGTTGCAGTTTTTCAATGTCTTTAATATATTCTTCCTTTTGATGGGAACAGTGAGTTCTTCCTGCCGGGTGTTTGAACCCTGATGTGATAGTTCAAGTGTCTTCTCACTTTAAAGGTCCCATAACTTCAGATCTACTTTCCAACAGTAATGGACTTGACCTCGAAGTGATTTGTTCTGTGTTTACTAAACACATGCATAAGAGAGCTGGCACCATTTACACCTAATTTATTGACTGATTGACCAGTTGTTTTCGCTCACTACTTGGGCTCTGGATTCTGTTATGGGGGATGTTAACAGCCAATACACTTTGACAGTGGCCGGACGGACCCTGATGACAATTTGTCATCACTTGGTTTTACCAGAGAAATCAACATGTTCAAACATCCAGTACGAGGGCACCCTGCTGCCAACCTGACCTATCCCAGTTCATTCTAGGGATTGAATATCCAAGGATACTCTCCATCTCAGACTTTGAGGTCAAACTTTTTAAGTGTCTACTGACCTCCAAGTAAAAGTGATGGAGTGGTCTCCAGCACACACTAACTCTATTTGCTGATGTACAGTTCCAAGATTTATTCACAGTGCACAACAATTTTGAGATTTTATACTCTTCTACCATGGTCTTGAACTTGTTGTCTTGTATTTTTTTGAGGAAGAGGGCTCTGTTATCACTCTGTGTGCAATGCATATAATAAAATACCAATTATGTAGTTTGTAGTTTAGTAGCATGCATGCATATCAGTGTATCTATGCGCGGCAGTGGAATTTATCAATAACTGGCGACAGTCCTATCTCTATTGTCACAGTGCCATATATTTCTTCGTCTGACACTATAAAAAGACAAAAAAACAGTAATTTTATGTGTGTTCATTGTACATTTAAAGCCTGCGTAAGATTTACAAAGGGCCCAGAACAACTGCCAGGTTCAAATTTTATGGTTCCTCAGCTCAGATAAGTGTGGAATTACTGTGTTTGTGTGTTCACTTGACTGGGTGTCAGTTCCCATGTCGAATCACCATGGACGAGCTGAACAATGCCGAAAAGTATTCTGGTCTTAGATTCTGGCTTTTGTTCCGCCGATGGAAGGACAAGAACTTTTCACCCTGTAATTTGAATTCTATGTATGATTGCCATATAAAAAAGTCGTCTTTTGAAGTATGTGTGAAATTTCAATGATTGGGCACAACCCGCGTTTCATAAAGAATACATTACGCTTTGCAGTAGACTCGTAAAACTTTACCGAGTGTGACTGATTTTAGTTCAGCCTTGTGATGTAAAGGTCAATGCCGAAACCCATTTGAATGAAGTGATGAAAAACGATGGAGATTTCTGCGTCGCCAAGTCCACCAGACTAGTCATCCCCTGAATGCGTCTTGCATGATTAAGTGAAAAATTCACACCAGTTTGAAGCGCACATACCATTATTTTGATCGTCTTTGTCAACTC
>LD348127.1:130470-173299 GCA_001465055.1 Ptychodera flava
GGGCAAAGTCTCCGTTTTGTAGTGGGTAGGGATGTTGGAGCCATTGTTGCGTCTGTATGTCTTCACGATAGTTGGCACTTGTTTGGTAAGTTTTCGGCCGCTTTGTGATCGCATACTTGACTCTGAATTTATCGAGGTGCAAGCTGTCCCGATACCCACCTTATTCGTGTCATTTTTGGGATTCAATTTCGAACGTTTTATGTCAAAACTGTAAATCAAGTCCAGATTGGTAACGTTGATATGCACACCTGTCCTTGGGTTAGTTATATTGTACAGGTATGTGTACTGCACTGCTCAAATGAACTCTGCAGAGCAAAACATAAAATACAAAATGTACCACATGATATAAAAGATATCAGAACACTGAGGAAACAGTAAAAATTTTATATGCAGTAATTTAGTGTTGACCAGGAAGTAATCTAACTTCTGTTGGTGTAAACAGTCTGCGTTTCTAAACTCAGTAATTTACGGGATGTCAAAATATCAAATACACAGGATTACATATCTGTAGTCTGCCTCCAGGTATCATTATTTAAACACAAAAATTAACGATAATCAATGACCGTACACTTTGTCCAAAACTTCTCATTTTCCATTTGTAGTTTGATTTTGGAGTACTCAGTCTATCTGTAGTCATTCTATTTAGCAATCCTGTTTATCTTTGAAATGTTCTATTGGTCACCCCATTGTTTTCACATTAGTGGGCGTACGTGTGTTTTGTGATATAAATTTTAAAGCAGTATCCGTGATTCCAAGCTGATTCCAAAATAAATCTGATTATAATCTGTATATACCTTCATTGAATCACCCATATTTTTTGTCTATAGATAATAATAATAATTGTTGTAGAAGACATAGCATTTGTATTCAGAGAAATCAAGCTGTTGCAGTGGGTTAAGTAGTTGTGCACTTTTCTTCAAGCCTTGTGACATATTTTAGTTTGATTTCTCCTTCACAATTTCATAGAAAGGCAATAAGCGTAATCGTTTGATCCAGAGATTTGGATGGAGAACAGTTCATATGGTATTTGGATTCATACACTGTAGTTCCCATGTATGTAGCATTCTGAAGGGTTTTGCATTTACCCTCATGAAGTATTTTACAGGAAGTTCATACTTAATTAGTTAATAAGTTCTGAATTGTTTTAATGATAACATCATTTGAGAATCCCCTCTTGTTTAATGTTTTGTAGATATACAAAGTTGGAGATGTGACACTCAGATTAGCCCTCATTTTTGTAAGCTTTGTTTACCAAATCATCTACAAATATGATGACTCAGTCGCTCTTGACTGATAGGAAAAAAGTTTAGCATCTTTTGTGTGGACAAGGCTCTTCCATGTGGCAAATCTTTCCTGCCATTATGTCAAAATTTCTCTTTGAGTCTGAAACACCAGATTTTAATCTTATTGAATGAAACACAGTGTCCTGTCAAGGAAGATTATCATGCCTATGAGGAAGTACCGGTGATCTTGAAAGCACTGGCTTCTTAGTCTTGTAACACCACTGATCTCTTCGTCTGTATAATCTACACATTACTCACAAAAGATTATGGTTTCCCCAACATCCTTGATATGAAATCCTGCAAGTCATCAGTGTTGGTTCAGATGAACTGTGATGTCATAATTATGTATCTTGCTACATCTTCTGTTATGATGTTTTGGGATGATGCTGCCTGGCAACTGCGTCTTTTGTCTGCGCTGTGTATCAGTAAGTTGTTTAGACAAGGTTGATGAAAGGCGGTCAGATACCTTGTTCAGATTTGCATGGACAGCCACTTGGCTTATGTAACCACTTTGTTGGACAGTTGCAAAGAACGTGTATGCCAGTGAAAACAGGCGGGCATTCATTTTTAGAGGCCCCCTTGGCAATGTTGCTATACACAAAATACAAGCCGCTGTAGAGCTGTGTGCGCAGGAGTAAATGTCTTGTCAGGTTTTATGACAGTTAGCAGTGTGATGAGCTGGAAACAAGAAAGTGCTGGCACTTCCATGGCAAGCTGAGCTGTTTGAATGTCATACCACATCCATCAACTTGTGTCATTTCTTTGTATTTTGGTTTCTTGTAAGGCACATTGCTGCTGATTTTATCAAAATTATACTAAAAGCAGAAATAACCCTTTTCAAGTGCAAAAGGGACACAGAACTGATGAAAGAAAAAAAACAAGGTTGCAGTACTTATCATTTTCAGCAAAGCAGTGCAACAATAATGTCTGTGTGTATGCTGTATCTTAAGGTAGTAAGTGCCTCGAAAGTGAAAGACTTACAATTTTGTTCAAACTTTCCTCAAGGAATATTTCAATCATTCTCTTTCATAATCAAGAATAAAAATCGGGGGTCACCGTGCAAATTTTGGTACTACAGAAACAAATTACCCAAGATTTACGGATATTTGAAATTCAAAATGGCCATAATCCCTGTGTTAACTCTATGGAGAAATATAAATTTTTGAATTTTTGTTAAGCTAAGACAGCAAAAAGTTTTCTTGCACCAAGAGCTTTAAAATGAACCCCAACAAGTGGTATATTAGAAAAGAATTGTAAAAGTTTGAGAGTATCAGAATATCTGTTCCTGAGGCGCGTTCTACCTTAAAAAGAGTAAAAAAAGTACCATTGTCCTCGTGAAGTTCAACAGCAGTATGTGTATTTCTTGTGAAATCTAAGCAAACAGCAGAGTTCCATATTGGATACAATTTTAGAAACATCTCCCAGTTCCAAACAAACTGTGAATAAAAGGTGTGTAAACATACAACATCTTGAAAGGAACTTATTTTGTTTCTGATGGTCATTGAAGAATAAATTGCTTACATAACAACGTGTTCCTGTGATGTCGGGGAGTGGTACAGGTGAAAAAATTAAATTAAGTTGAACAAGCTTGTCATTTTGTCACATCTCATAATTTTGCTCTCATTTTTGGTGTTCCTGTTTTCGTAAGCACAGGTCTTTCTCCTGATCTGGACGCCAGGAAAAGTCAATATTGAGTTGATACTTTTTGTCGTGGATGCGATGACACAAACGGAGTCGGGTATTTTGGTGTGACGTCAGCAGATATTTTACATTTTCAAAGGGAGTGTTTTGTCTTTGTGTCTATTTACTCACTTTCCCTGCAGGGCATTCTACGCAAAGATTTCAGAGTCTTGTAGGCTGCCAAACATGTTGCTGTCAGACCTTGGAATGCAGATCAAAGAATTGTTTGAAAATGCAGAATGGACACTTCCAATGTCATAAAAAACAAATTTGGCTTTCTTCCTGTAGCTTTCTATGATGTGGTTGGACCCATGTTGCAGGAGAGAGGGTTGTACATGTAATGTGCAACTGTTTCACCAGCTGTGCTGTGTTGTATTCCTGTTGCTTTGAATGGATAGGTGAAATATACCTGTGTGCCAGGGATATGAGTGTTTGAGTTAAATCTGCATGCCTACAACCAGCCTGAGTTAAATCAAAGAGTCCAGTCTTTGATCGCACAAATGCAGAAGATAAAGAAAAAAATATAGAAATCCATTGAATAAAGATTTTGTTGTACGGATATTATCAGTTTCAGAAGATTGAGTTGTTACTCAACTGTAAACCAGGTTGTTTTTCCCCAAGTTTGGCATCATTACATTAAGTGGCGTGTTAACTGTCCACTCTTCTCCAAAGGACGACAAATGCCTGCAATTATGTTCACACCAACCGTAATTTAAGCAACGCGAAGCGCCTCTTTGTCGTAGTGTGTTGTCTTGTGAATGTCCGTCATGATAGCGTCTCGTGGAACCCCCATTTACTAACAACGCTGGCTCCGGCAACCTTCTTCCACAAACAGTGATTTGCCGCCATTGAAATGTTGCAATCACCGCACATTCATCCGAGTGAAAATTAGCTCCTGTATAAACTTTACACAGGAAGCCCTTGCCGCTCTTTGTGAAAATGTCCTTTCGGGGTTTTTTGGTCCAAGAGCGCCATATGTACATAATGTGTATTTGTTGTATTATATTGCAAATTGCTAAATGCTCTCCATTGAAATCTTTTTGAATGTGTTAGAGTTACAGGGATATAAATTATATGTAAAGTGCCACACTTAATCCCGTGGGTCTCGTAGCCTGTTTCTATCAAATAAAAAAAAAATACAGCACTCAACAAGTCATGGTTGTGCTGCATGTACATACATATACTGTGGGTGTCAATCAGATGTGTATAGTGATAGATTTCGGGATCAGCTTTTTTTCAAAAGCTAGATAAACTTGTCTTTTTAATATTTGACGATTGGATAAGGTATTTATTGAGGATAAACATCACAATGGACATTGTTTTTAATGTCCAAGTGTCCAACCTAAAATGGCGGACAAAAGACAAAGAGGCCGTAATGGTGACACTTGGGGAGTGTTTATTGTCAACTGTTGTGGCACTTGAAGGTTTTCTGGGCTCCTAATGGAGACACGGTGTCTGCATAGCAAAGCTTCAGAACCAAAATACCACTTTGCCAAGTACCTGTGTTCTGCGTCTTTCTCCTCCCCTCTCGTTCCTTCTGTGTTGTTTTGGTCAGCATGACTGTGCAACAACACTAGTTGTCCAGACTTTGATTTTTGACCGTTCACCGAATGGCAACCAGAAATTTTCCGGGGTTTCCTTTCAGCCTTGAAAAATTTGGACATTTTGCAACGGTGGTGTTTTCTCGCAGAGGCTTTTTAAAAGGTGTGTAACATGAAACCTTTGACTGCCCTACCTTGGGTGAAGCTGTTTCTTTTGTTGTTTGTTTTTCCATCGCAAAGGAAGCAAGCAACAGAACAAACCCAGCGCTAAGGTCAGCGTCCACAGAATTACACTCCAAACAGCACCACAAGAAAGAGAGATCTTTGAGAGAGCAGATAAATTTATATTTTGGGTGGAGGGGGTGGCTCTGGTCGTTGCAATTTGAAAGGAAACCAGGTGTGCTACAGTTAAAAATGACTGCACAGTCAGTGAATTGCAGAGTAGACTATAACTTCACACCTTGTGCACTCATGTTCATAAGTTGATCCGTGCACTTTTATGTTCCCACATTGTACTACAGCTGTTCAAGTAATCATTTAAAAGAGAAATCCACAGTGAAGGAATTCGCTGACATGAATATCATTCAAGACATTGTCACTGGACATGTTTACATGTACACACTGGATCATCAGACCTATAAAGCCCGTAGGTTGCTAATAAATCTGCCCAGTGCCCCAAACATTAGTCACAAACTTCTTTGTTTCTTTTAAGCGATGTTTAACCCAGACACATCAACACTGGTTGACAGGCTCGAATGGTGAACACAAAATCTTAATGATTTCCAATGTTGGAATATCACGTGGCAAAAATTCAGTTCAGAGTGACTGAGACATGATACAAAACAAATCTTTTGAGCGCTGTTTTGTTCAAATTACAGTACTGCGCTGTGGAGAAAAGTTGGAAATTTTCTGTTGCGGCTGACACTGCCGCTGACTGAAGTTTGAAAATGTTATTTATTTCTTAACCCGTTTAAGATTTGTGACAGATAGTTGTTTTTTTTCCACTTAACATCTGAAAATCATGCTTCATGTCAAAACCGTATCGAGCATGAAGATCCATTAAATGGGTTGCAGAAGAGATCAAGTCCTGCAGCCATTGTGCTCAAGTCAGCCCTGTTCTTGAAGAACCAGTCATTTGATATTGTTCCACCATAGCACTTCCAAATAAGCAAGACTCACAAATATAGACCAGCAGTACGTGTTTGTCCCACAGTGAAAATGATCAGGCATAGGACGACGGCTGTATCAGTTTTAATTTTTGCCATTTTATGTTCGGTGGTATTCAAGTTTCATTCATGAGCTGTACCTTGTGACATCTCTTCCAGCAGTTTGGTTCTGTCTGCGAAATCTATGAGTATCTTTTTCTACTCACCAATTCATGTTGAAATGCTGATTGTTCGTCTTGTCAACACAACCTGAACCTTTGTAGTGTTCAGTACTATTGTTGTCAGGATTAGAATTCTTTTGTCAATATAATAATATTGCATGTTGACAAGGCTATTTTGTGTATGTCAGCATAATTTAGGGAGAAGAAGGGGGCATATTTGTTTCTAGAACAAAAATAAAGAAAATATTATCAAAATTTGTAGTATTTTCCTTGTCTGAAAAGTGAATATTCATTGCCTGGAAGTTTCTCACCAAAATGGACCACAATTCAGTACACAGTGTTGGCATATTCATACTTCCGGCCAGGAATCAGTCAGCTTTTAATTTTAATTTTAATTTTACTTATCACTAAAAGTGTCCTGAGGGGATATACATTTTGCATAATCAGGAAGTAAAACAAAAAAGGGACTGTTTCCTTTAAAAGAGACAAAACGAGTATTTCAGAAAAAAGGAAAACAATGCGGCAGCTTTGTACATGCCTCTCTTACTCATTATCACTTCTGCCCTGATAAAAATGCTGGCTGTTCTCCGAAATTCAGTGATTTTAGTGGTAGGAAATGTATCAAAGCCAGTTATGTCAGAATCTGAAAGTCGTAAGTTCTGATAAAAGTGATTTTATCAGAAAATTAGCCAACAGTGGGCTGTTGCTTGGAGTGTGGAGGATCAGTAGCCATAAAAAGTATGTTTTTCACGGGGAGCCTACTTAGCTGAAATAAGTGGCATTTTAGGAGGCAGTCTTTGGTGCCTGTGATCACCAGTGTCATGTTTTGGCAGATAATCACAGGCAAGAAGGTCAAAGGTTACCATGGACATGAAGTTATGCAGAATATCCCAAAATACCTGACCATGCGACTTGCAACAAATGGCTTTGTCGCTGCTTCTCTGACTTTGTGTCGGAGAATATTTACCCGTAATCGAGGATTAGTTGGCACCCTGTCTCCCTTGACTCGGGAGATATTTTGATGCCGTAACTGTTGAAATCAATCTAGATTTATTGTTCTTCCCTTCCCTGATTGGCCGGCTCGAGTCCGTCAGGTCAAATATGTGATCCGAAATCCAACTATTGACCCAGGCAGACAAGTGGAGCCTTTGTCAGTGGTGATTTTTAGGTTGCAAAACAATCTGCTTTGACATCCTCCCAGTATATATCATGTATATTCACTTTGTGTAGAAATAGTGTCAGGATCAACGAGAGGTGACAACTTAGCCTTCACTGGCCTCTTAGTCTCCTCCACTGACCAAGTGCAGAGCTTCAAGTCCGATGATATTTTTTTTAAACTTGGCACTTTAATTGACCATAACCTTGCCCTCGCCTGTGTATTTCAATGCCTACAAATAGTCCCATTTGTAAAACTGTTACTTTTGGCGTACATTTTCCTGACCCATCGTCACATATAAATCAAGAGAAATTTCTAAAAATATCATTATGAAGGGGAGGTGACACCACCATGCTATCAAAATAATCTTTTTCAGGTCAGAAAACAAATGATAAGAAAAGACAAACAAAACAAGCTGAAAATGATATAGTGGTGCATCATTACTCTAATTATTTTAAAGCGACAGAATGTAAAACGAGCAAAATTTGTAATAATTAAAGATTAGAAAGACCTGGTCTTTTTTATCAATATTTACATTGTTTAGGAACAAAGGAATTCTTTTCAAGTGGTTTTGTGCGTTTTTTCACATTTGACATCAGTGCAGACGTATCCAGATCACCATGCGGAGCTGAAATTTGTCATTTTATTCTCCCAGGACTCGGGAGTTGTCTTGGCGAGAGTAAATCATCCGTCTGTTTTGTTGTTTGGAGGGTCATGACTTATGACAAGTTGAGCTGTGTGAAAGGTTAAAGGTCATAATTTCAGATTTGCAACACGTTGGAAGCCATGAATATGTCAGAATGCCTTCACTGTGACTACAAATCAGTGCTAACAGGTTCCGTCCATTTCTGTTTCAACAAACTGTATTTAAGACCTGAAAATACCCAGGATTAGCCAGATCTGATAAGAAATATTTTACATTTTTCACAAAAAATGACATCATTGTAATTCGCAAATCTCCTTCTGGAATGTTTTGATGAGAACGATGATAAAAAGATTATCAACATTGCTGTTCGTTGTCATGGGAAACTCGTAAAGGCGTGGTCTTGTTGAAGTAATTTAGAGTACAAGTGCAAAAATGCTTATTGTTATCCTTGAAAATACCCTTTTATGCTTCATTATTATCCTCAGATGCTCCAGTTCTAGGGAACATTTCTGTTAGACGGCGTGCTGTATACTGACCGAAAATTAGATATTGACCCTGAAAACCACTGAAAGCTCAATACACATGTTACCAGATACGTACATAGCTCTCAGGCAACGCTCTCACCACACAACTTTTGATGTCATAATTTGGTCGAGGTCGACTTTACCCATGACAAATGTGTGAACGTAGCCGTGACTTCACAGAATGGCTGCATGTATTGCCCAAGTGCAGGTTTTTATACTGGTTTTAAGTATAATGCCTGAGGTGTGGCAACGTTCTGATCCTGCAGACATGTGCTTGTTACATTGCATTTGTTCCAAGGTTGTCGTGTGGATGTGAAACACAACAACCGAAATTAGGTGACAAAAGAGCGTTCTTGTCATATTTTGTAAACGTTGATTCAAAGCAGTTGCTTGCGATGGTCAAATCCTCCCGATGGTCAAATCCTCCGGCAAAAGGCAAAACGCTGAATTTCAAGGCCATGAATGCTCAGAGAAGCCATTGTCCCTTTTTAGTTGTTGCTGAGCCTGTTACAAATGATTTTAGACGATGGTTGTGAAAGCATTTGGCGAGGCCTTGGATGGTGTTGAAGTATGGCCACACAGTCTGCCCACTGGCTTGGGTTTTAGTATTCTATGTTTAGATGAAATCCAATCTTCCCTCTAAGTCTGTTGATTTTTCTCCAAATAATCACACAAGGCAGCAATCTGAGAAAGCCTGAATTGTCACTAGGTGTGAGTTGCCAGCCGAAATCAAGCCTTTTCACCGAGTCAAGTCTGGGAAAACAAAACAACCATAGGAACTGAGATGCTTTTCATTTGGTGTCTGAGCAGAGTGAAAACATTTGACTTTCCCACAATGCAGCTTTTTGAACCACTTTCTCCACATCACCCATTCAGTGTCAAAATAACCTACCTTAAGCATTTTCCCAAATGATACACTCTTTAGTTCGCTCTTTATATTGCAGTGTAGGTAATTATAGGCCGTCCTCTTTCCCCTGTCTATTCAGCGCTGTGCAGTCCAATTTTTCAGGTGTTCTATGTCACAGTGAAGTGTGCCGAGATGGTGACATAGTACGTGACAAAGAAAGGGTAGGAAGATCACACAGCTGAAATGAAATATATTTCATCTTCAGAATTATGGGAGGGTGACGAGAGCGTGACACTGGGTCCCTGTCCATCACTTGGAAATTACATACTCAATAAAGTGTACCTGTTCATGCTATTGTTACTTTGAGGATTGGGCAATTGGGGCAAAGTATAGAGAGTGACTTCAACATAAAGTGTGGATCAACTGGTCTTGCCATGGTGCGTGGATCTTTTAGGTTTTCTTTTTTCTGGTCCTGTTTTCAGTCTTGGACCTTTTGGGGATAATGTATTGGTACACACCAGATGTCATTAATCTGTGTCAAAACAATGAAAAGTGTTAAGGGGGTCAGTAACTCAGGTTCCGCTGATGAACCATTATTTTTGTCTGTGGATCCGGACAGTGATATACACTGTTCAAAAAATGGAGGTTGAATTCCGGCACTGCCGGTCAGAGTTGCCACAAGGCAGTGTGTATTGGCTGCCAGGTCGTCAGTTGGTTTGTTATTACCAACCAGGTGTTGACAGTGACGGATGAGAGCGGAGAGCAGCGAAGGGTGGAGGATAGCCCCTCTTTCACCCCAATCCGTGCTCTAAAGTTATCTTTTGTTATTCTCAGTGCAGCCGACCTCACATTATGCCATTATTAATTCCTGTGAAAATCCCTCAGGTATTTATCAAGATGAACAAACTCAGTAGACATCGCACGTAGGCCAGAGATAAAAAAGCAGGACACTTTTCTATTGTGTTCCTCTACGCATGCCAGGCAGTGCCGGGACCAGACTCATTACCCACCAAACAGGAAAATTAGATTCTCTCGTTAAAAATGAGTTACTTTATCTGTCGTTAAAAACAACAACCTTGAATGAGCACAACAGAAGTTTCAAAATAATCTCCTGCAAAGAATTCCAGTCTATGTAATGACAATTAAGATTTTTCCGTTAGTGTGCTTGATTGCTACTGTCATGCGGGACAAGAGAAGTAACAATTTGTTGTTTCACTTCAGTAACACATTCTGGGCAAACTCACTGGGCAATCTTTGTATTCCTAACTTATTTTATGGAAAGTTGTGATTGTAATTTGCTGTGGATGTTGAATTGTAACTCCGAGCCTTTTCATTGTTGTGTGTTCAATGGATTAGCGGTGGAGTTACCTTGAAGAAAGCCCTCACTGTATTGTTGACAGGTATATTCATTCATGGGAGTTGCAAATATTTCCCCTTCATAGATAAACATCTGGCTTGTTGGATTCTTTGACCAGGTCTGGGCAGATGTTGCAATTAAATTGAAATCTTTCCACCTGCTCCAAGACATCTCTGGAATTTAAATCTGAGCAACTGATAAAAATCAAAGTAATAATTATTTTCCTCCCTGATAAAATCAGCCATACTTATTGGGCATTAAGTTATCAGTTAGTGTAAGAATTTGATCAGTTATGAAGCCCATGTATTTCTGTAGTCGCCTCCTCCATTCCTCACATCATTTTAAACGTGATCACTAGTGAAAAACAGCTAAAACAGTGTTCAGAAGACAAAAACCTATCTAATATGGCTTTCCAGTCAGCTTATGAATCTGTTTACCCATATCTTGTAGGGTCTAGTCAGTCAGTTTGTAGCTCTGCCCTGTCGTACTGGCTTCAAATTTACCCCATGAAGAGTGTCTGAAACCAGTGTAAAGAATGTCTTTCCTCACAAAACAATAAGGAAGGCAGAAATTGGCACAGAGAAATAAAATGCCATCCATCAGACTCAGTACAACAGGGTGAATATTGCCATGTATAATTGGCCTGAAGTTATATTTGTCTGTCGTGCCAAAGTCACGGAATAGGATACTAGCCTGTCAAATGGGGACAGTAATATGTGTGTGTCTGTGCGAGTGGGTATGGAGTGGCATTTTATTTGTCAATACGAATTCCAAAGAGTGCACTTCTCAAGTTACGGGAGTCTTTTGTTGTGCAGGTATTACATACCAAAGTACATGTAGCCCGTTTAAGCAGGATTTACAGTCTTTTTATCAGGTTTTTTTTTCACCTCTGCAAGACACCAGCTGTGTCACATGACGCCAATGTAACTTTCTAAATACCAATAGGCAGGTACTTTAGTCGTTGACACCCCTGCTGGTCCCAACAACCCGTTAATTTAGCGACTATAGATGTCAGGTATCGTTCACACTGGGGTTACCTTTTGGTGAAATCCCACCGTTTCTGAAGTAATTGAGAGACTTGTTATTGATTTTCCAGAATAAGAGTACACTCTATGATGCTGTCCTCTTTCGTTGCTTATGGCAGATCTCGATGTCACAGCAGAGTTTAGTTTTATTTCAGCAGGCTGGAATGCTATAGTGTTTATCTTAGTGGTTATACAAGGCTTGGATTGTCTTTTAGGTTTAGTCTAGTTTGTAATCTTGCTTCATTAGGATGGCATAAACGTAGATTAAACTCAATTGTCTTTCCTGGGCTATCGCAGCGAACCAAGGATGACGGTCAATTTGCCTATCTAAAGGACCAATAGGGCCATGTCAATTGGTGATTAATACCGAGTCTGTCCTTTGTCTGCAATCTTGTTCTCCCTTTGTGCGTCCGTGAAAGGAGATCAGCGTACAACAGTTAGTATCTCAACAAAAAAGGAGAAGACACACAACGCCCAGCGAGTTTTGTCCAATTTCCAACAGTCACAAACAGCTCTTCAGAAAGTTTTAACCCTTGGTCTCCCCTAATTTGCCTGCACATAGGTCCTCTGTCAGTGTTAAAAAATCCCCAGGTTTGACCATTGTGAGAAAGTGAATGGGGCTAACCAGAAGAAGAGATTATGTTCCAGTTCCCCGGTTGGGAGACAAGCCATAATAAATATATCTCTGTGCTTAGTATCTTCAAAAACATACTGCAGCTTGCTCAGTCTCTGCAATCGTAGGCAGAAATACAAATCTGAGAAGCCTATTGCCAAAGATTTTCAAAATCCCTCCGGAAAGAAAAATTAATGCAATTTACGGCTCACAGGAAAAGTAGGTTAAAAAGGTTTCTGGTTTTTGAATGAGCCATTGAGGCTGGCATTGGAAAGGATTATTGATCCATGTATGTGTACATGAGTTATTATTGATTAGTGGCTAGCTCATCTTCTGTAGTGATGTAGGTATGCGTGGTAGAATATTTTTGTCTATGGTGACTTCGTTCTTCCTGTTCTGTGTTGTCCACAAGTCACGATCCACTCATCACTTGAAGGGGAGCTCAGTGGGCATTTTTGTGGTGAACGATTTTCACCCGGCCAGTTGTGTGCATATCAAGATAGCCGTGCTGACCAAATCACCGAATCGCGCATTTCTCGGTGTGAAAAGTCGATGTACCCTCACAATGTCACATACAGGAAAACCCATCAGTTGAGAGAATCAGAGTAAAAGACATGCTGCAGGGTCTGGAACGGTTGTAGAGTGCAAACAATGATGTTATGTGGGCAAGTTTTGGAGAAAAAAAAAGGGGAAAATGTGTGCATGAAGTGTGATGAAATTAGCTATGCTTTGTTCTGCTGTTCGTCAGTTAAAGTTTTGGTAAATAGCTTTTCACCAACCACTGCAGTAAATGCTGTTAGTTATCAAAGACAAATGTTAATAACGTGTTTATGCGTCACTGAGATGGAAAAAAACAATTGATCGATGAAGTCCATGGGTACAGTTTGGAAGAAAGGTTGGCAATCTTGCATTTGAAATTTGCTTGACTCTTGCGATGGTGTGTTCTACTTGGATGACATCTACCCCTAGTCTTTTGATCAGTGTAGTGTGATTGTTGTGCCTGTCGGTACCAGTATTTGACAGAAAGTATAATTTATGTTGTGTTTCAGTATCTGGTGGTACCGATGTAGGGATTTGTGTATAGCAGTCAAATAGTACCTGTTGGTACCGGCGGTGTAGACTGTAAGGTCGGTCAGGGGATGCTTGACTAATTCCCAGATGTTATCTCTAGGTCTGTCTAGGATGCCTCTGTACCGGTTGAGTTGCCATCAGGTTATTGGCATTGCCCTGTGATTTCAGTAATAGGGTCACAGTTGTTTGGTACAAAGCATAAGCAAATTTCATGGTAATTATAGAAAATATAAATAATATGAGATTCACAATTGATATCAATACTGTTCATTTATTGTGTTCAAATTAAAAACATCCATGTAAATACTGCCAAGAATACTGGCACATTAGGGCATTTAATTGCAGTATATTGATTTTGTCCTAATGTTGATTTTGTGTCATATTCTTTTGGCACTATTTTACACTTTTTAGCCTATTATTTTTGCTTGTTTGATTCTCATAGAAATAGAAACAACAGCATATTTAATTAACTTCCACATACTTTTCAAGTCTCTGTAGCCCCCTTTTCCTGATGAGGTTGGAATTACTTTCCGGTTAGTTGGGGAAAATCAAACATTTGCATGATTGAACAATCCGCAGATCACCAGCTTTGCCAGATGAAAATTCCTCAATTATACGCCATCTACATACAGCGTGCCTAATTCTCTTGCATTTGTCATACAAGGTTTTATTTCATAGGAGGACCAGTTAAGCATCTTATAAAAAGATCACCGCAGAACAATAACTGTTCAATGAGTAGACCCAAAATAAAATCATGTTTTTGTGTAGTAGGTCACAAGAACACCAAATTTTTGACATTTTTGTCGGTATTTGTAGGTCGAAAAAATGCACTTTAATGAGATTTTAATCTACAAAGATTACACCCCCTTCAGATGGATTTGGTTAAAAAACAAGATTCTTTTCTCTCTGTTCACATCAAACCATGTAATTCCCCATCCCTGTTCAGAAAATGTTTTCCTTTGGTTTTGTTCCAAAAGATGAGCCAGGCTTTATTTTCAATTGTGAGAACCAGTCACGGAGTCTCCTTATGAGATGTAAGACATTTTACTGCATGAGCACTAACACCTGCTTGCGTTAAATCTCCTGATAATACCCAGAATTAGATGTCTTTCCATGTTCCCAATTGAAAGGCAAACATGAATCACTAAGGAGGGCGTTCAAACGCTATAAGGGATGGTGATTCCGTAAAATATGCCGGCATCATGCAAAGACAATGGAGTACTCAGTGGATGGGGCTTTTCCCATTCATGGGACTAAAAGGAATCTTGTAATCCACCAGGAATCCATCGGCTTATCTTTTGTAATTTTTCGACCCCTTTGAACACCCATGTCTCACTATTATCTTCCATTATCTGAAGAATTGCATCACAGGAAGTCTAGTTAAGCAAGAAGATTGTGTTGGTTATGTGGTGCCGAAAAGCGCCAGGTTCAGATTCGTGGCCATTGTTGTGCTACCACAAATGACAAGTGACGCATTAGATCCGTTCATTTCCATACCTTGGAAATATTGCACACGGTGTCATGTTCTGAAAATAACATGATTTTGTAGGTGGGCTGCATTGAGTATAGTCTAATGGTCGCACGTCAGAGTATGGCGGCACTGTCCAGTGAAACTTTGACCCCACCCTGATACATCCTGGGGTACCTCAGGAGACTTGCTTTTCACGACTCAACTTGAATCAGGCATCAATAGTGGATCATTTGATCCCAGCCGCACATCCTGCCCTATTTACATGTTATCAGTACCCAGTCATCACCTCTTGCAATGGGAAAATGAATAAATGACTTCAAAGAAAACACACTGCATTAGTGTCTGATGTAGGGTACATAAATTAACTTTCCCTGGTAGTTTGTCACTTTTTGAAGATTTTCCTGTTTGTTGTTCATATCTAGTCATTTTGCATTGTTTATGTAATCGTTAAGCATTATAGGGAGATTTTATGGTCATTAATATCGATATTTTGCTAATAAAAGTCACATGGGTATATTATATACCGGCCATACCAGGGTTGCCAACTTTGCTTCTCATCAGTTGATTCCACATAAACAAGAACTTATTCCTCTAATTGAGCCTTGAAGTGGAGTTCATTTTGAGATATGAACAGTCATTTACAGCCCTTTCCTACCCATTTTCCCACCACATGTCTTGCCAACCTGGGAAAACAACAGGGCTAGCACCAAAGTTTGGTTCCTGAGGGTCGGAAATAGAGATATTGAAATTTGACACTTCAGGGTATATGCACCACAAAGGATATATCTATGTTTGCATCCATTTTTGCTGCGCTGTGATAAAAAGCACAGCAGGTGAACCAACAGATACGTGAAATTTTTAGAATAGCTGTGAGAAATGTGCCACAGAAGTTGACGGAAAAAACAAAGACTCATTAATTCTTGAATGCCCCTTTGAATGGGTCTCCGTACCTTTGCCATCGCTACCTATTCACAGCATGCAGATTATTCACTGATTAATAAAGTCTTTAATTATCTGGCTCCAATGAACAATGAGGGTGTAGGATTTATGTCTCCTCGGGAATTAACATCGGTGCTAATTGGGAAATACCGATTTATGTCATTTTAATGACCAGTACAGTTCTAGTATAATTAGGCTCCTGGCTCTGTTCGTTGCAAGAATTTTGCAATAATTTGATTTCTTCAGTGGAATGATGTTTTTTTCGCATGATTTGAATATGAGTGCATCTATTTTAAATATTTAAATTTGGTTTGAAAAGATTTGCTACTCAGTGACAGAGAAGGTTGTATAGGCCACGAAGCCATACACAACTTCCATCATGCTGTGAACATTTGACATTTATAAATGCATTTATAAACTGAAAGATAAAAACATAAATAAGATTTTTGAAAATAGGTAACACTTCCTATGAGAAAATCATTCAAGGTATATGAGCCATGATAGTTGAATAATTCATACATGAAAATTATTTTTGAGAGAAGTCAAAAATCATATGTGAAAGATAACATATATTATGAGCATTATAAAAGTGTTTGTCTTCTTTGAATCAGAAAAATTTATCATAAATATCATGTAAAAAGACGAGAAATATGAAGATGAATATTTCTTTTGTATGGTGTTTTTCTGTTGTCGGCAATTTTACTCTGAAAGGAATGACTTGTTTTCAAAATATAGAACTGACATTAATAAAGGGAAAAGTATACTTGCAATGAAAGATCTGTGTTTACTTAATTATTTGGTCTTTGATCAAATCAGATTGTAATATTTGCGTGCGATGATTGAATGATTATGACGGTCATTGAAAAATATTTTCTGCTTATGACCGTCATATTATCATAATTTTGCTTTTCACAGGTTTCTCAGTAAATGTCATACTTATATTGCAGTGTCTGTTTCATAATTTTATGTCTTAACAAAATGTGTGTGTTTTTTTCAGATCCAAATAACGTTACTTGACAGAAACGACAACCCTCCACGATTTGAGGACAGTTCAAAGAGCGTTTCCATTTCTGAAGACATTGGCGTCAACAGCTTCGTCACCGTAGTAACGGCCAATGACCCTGATGAGGGAAGCAATGCTCAAGTCTCCTACCGAATAGTCAGTGGTAACAATGGGAAATTCTACATCAACGACCAGTCCGGTGAAATCCGCACCCTCGGGGAGCTGGATCGCGAGAGCGTGCCTGAGTACTCACTGGGCATCCGGGCGTCAGACGGCAGTCGGTCGTCGGTTATGAACTTGAACATCATGCTGACAGACACCAATGACAGTCCGCCGCAGTTCAGCAAGGAAGTCTACTCCTTCGCCATTCCCGAGGATGAAGATGTGGGAAAGTCGGTGGCAGAGGTCATAGCTACGGACCCGGATGAAGGAAGCAACGGAGAAGTCACCTATTCCATTGTTGAAGACTGGGGTCAAAACAGATACTCCTTGAACCCAACCAGTGGAATTTTCACCCTCAGTAAACCACTTGATTTTGAAGAGGTTAGTTCTGTTTTCCATATTACTGAGTGAGAAAATTAGGATGTTTATGCAATTTTCAAAGTTCAAACTATTACTATTGAAATAAAAATAATTTTCATTTCCATTCTGTATGACATCTGTTGTCTGTCTCGATTGACTCTGACCCTGGTAAAGTTGTTGTAGAATATGGTTTATGCAATATTCACATTTCAAATTATTTATCCGTAAAAACAGAAGACATTTTTCATATCCGTCCAATAAAACATCTGTTGTCTGCCTGGTCTTTGTACACACCAACCATGATATGACTTCTATGGATCCAAATATTTTCATCAATGAAAATATCAGTCCATGCAATTTCACTAACAATAATGCCCTCTTGCCACCAGGTGCAGATTCACTTGATAGTTGTAGAGGCCAAAGATGGCGGCTCTGTACCGTTGTCAAGCACTGTTACATGTTACTTCAACACATTGGATGTCAATGATAATCCACCTATCTTTGATCCTGATACCTACATGGCTGAGGTCAAGGAAGACATTCCTATTGGAACTGAGGTCGTGGTAGTAACGGCCACGGATGCAGATTCAGGTTTGTATCCAACTTGTGTCTTTTCAGCCATCTTGCATCACTAGAATCAATGCTGTTTTCAAGGGCCAGCACCGTAATTTTTAATGATTTTTGTTCACTATTTTAATACTGTATATCAAGCAAAAGTTCTTGTTTTACTCCCAAAAGCATGTTACAATACCTAGCTTCTGTTTAGCTTGCCAACACAATGTCTGTACGTACATGTAGAATGCACTGTTATTGTTTACATTTGAATTCTAGTTTGGACCAGATAGCACATGTCAAACAATAACAATGCTTGTGTACTGGCTGATACACTCTGTATCTCAGTGTGCTTCAGAAAGTAGAACAAGAAGCTGTAATTGACATTAAAAACAAAAAAATGTTTAAAGGTCATAGAAAGTTACAGCTCGTAATATTGAGTATGAAATGGTACATCATCAGTAGAGGCCTATTAAAGTATTTTCGTTAGACATGTAGGGGTTGTGACATTCAGGAGCTGCTGCAGATAACTTGGTGTGGTGCTGTTGTAGTACAATGCTTTTCATAGTATTCCTTTCATGACAATACATAGCTACTGAGACTTTGGCCCCGACATGCTGCTTTTTGTGGTCCCACCATGCTACAGTTTGGCTGACTCGTGTCAGCCACATTGTTAATGTGTAATTTGCAGGTCATGAAGTTGCTTCCAATCCAAAACTTAATTTGTTCCTTACACAACTGAGTTATGTGTAATTCTATTGACAAATGTAGACTATGGTATTTGGAAATACTGGTGAAGGAAGTTATATAAGTTTAATATTTTCCATCCAACAACTACCTCTTCCCATCGTATTCGCCTTCTCTCATAATGTAACAACTTTTAGCTTATGTATGTATTACACTTTTTTCCACAGGCCTCAATGGAGCTATAGTTTATGAAATTACTGCCGGTGATGACAATGGTGACTTCACTGTCTTTGAGAATGGCTCCATAGTAACAGTGAAAGAACTGAACAGAGAAGAGATACCCCTGTATCCCCTGGAGGTGACTGCCACTGACCAGCCCACTGATCCAGCTTTACAGATGTCTGCAGTGGCCCAGGTCAATATCATCTTGCTAGATGTCAACGATAACGCGCCGGAATTTATCAACGACAATTACACATCAGTCATGGAAAACTCAGATTATGGCACTCTCGTGATTACAGTCTCGGCTACCGATATGGATACCGGTAGCAATGGGTATGTGCAGTATTCCATGGATCCAGTCTCCGGAGATGTCTTCTATTTGTATCCGGAAGGGGATCTGATTGTGGCCGGGGATCTGGACCGAGAGACAAAATCGGAATATCTGGTTACAGTTTACGCAGCAGATAACGGTGATCCTGCTCTCACTTCTACCATGGACATTCTGGTCACAATCCTGGACGAGAATGACAATGCACCACAATTTGATCCCAGTTCCTACACCACTGATATCATGGAGAATGCTCCGATTGGGAAAGAATTCCTGCAGGTATCGGCCACGGACGCTGACGAGGGCTCCAATGCTGAAATTGAATATTCAATAATCACTGGAAACTATGACAACGATTTCAAGATTGATAAAGTATCTGGAGTAGTGGCAACTGCGAATGCTTTAGATAGAGAGAAACGTGAGAAGTATTCATTGATAGTGATGGCAGAGGATAAAGGGACGCCAGCTAAATCTTCATCAACCACAGTGTCTGTCACCTTACTTGACTTCAATGATAATATACCAGAGTTTCAAACTGAATATATGACGGCGGTGGTCGATGAAAATAATGCAAATGTGCCTGTGTTTGTGAAGACTTGTGAGGCCGTGGATGGAGATGCTGGAAGCAACGGAAAACTGACATATACCATTGACACTGTCAGGGAAGAGCCAATCTTGCCCTTCTCATCAACTGGACTTGATGACCTCTTCACAATAGACAAAGACACAGGTGATGTCCATGTTACACAGGCTCTGGACAGGGAAGACATCGACAGATACTATCTCCTTCTCACGGCCCATGATGGAGGTGAGTTAAAAAAAAACTGTTCTCATCCGCATTGTTTTCCAACCATGTGATTGGACCTCTGTACAGTGAACTAGGGTGAAAGGTCAAAGTTGATAGGAGGTCATTTCTGCCTGTAAATTATACCTAAAAAATAAAAATGTGTTGACATGTATGGTAATATACAAGACAAATTGTTCATGTGACAGTGTGATTTATCACGTTCTGTAGCGTGGTAGATATTGCATTATATTTTCCATGATCTCTTGGCCCTGTCGGTTTGAGAAAAAACAAATGGTCTCTAATACAGCCACAGGCGTAGAGTTTAAGTTTCAGAAAGTGGTCATGTGTAATGTTGTATCCCAGAGGGAATGGTGTTTTAGTGAAAATTCCAGTCGGTTAGAGTTCTGTGTTTTCTCTCCTGGTGCACATGTGCTATGCATGATATTTAGCATGAAAATGAAAAAATGTGGTTCTTCCATAGATGAAAAAAGTCTCAATTCTGATTTAGTGGTTGTATTATATCCTTTAACTTGCCAATTTCTACTTAACATGTACTTGCCTTTCTCCTTGTGCGTGTTTTCAAGGAAAGTGTATTTTTAACCCAGAAACCAAGATAAACACCCCACATTATCCAGGGCCTTCAAAAATGTTTGACTCAAAACATAAAACCGATAGTTTTCAAGTTCTTCTCCTAATTTATGTTCTTGTCTGTCCCCTCTGACCTTTGACACTTGACCTTTTGAAGTGGCAGAAAGGATAAATGTATCGCAAAACGTTATGAAAGAGGCATGTTACACGCACTGTTGATGACAATTTTGACAGTTGTTTTATTAAGCTGTTTTAACTCAGGGTATGAGATATTAAAACAGAGTGATCGCTTACAGACAGTGGGCTTGCAATTGATACTGTGCCTTTTGAGGTGAACAAGAAAATTGCTGGGTTCAAATACACATAATATGTCACCTTTCACAGAGAGCAGCAAGTCCACATGAAATTAATTAATCGGTCTGTGTGCACGTCTGTCGGGAATAGCTAAGCAGCTGCCATTTCCTTCAATTGGAAATCCAATCCGTCTGCCGTGCATGGGATGAAATTGTTCTCCATCAGACTGTGAATGGCCTCAGCAACCACCACATCGAGGCAAGCACTGAGACTGACATGCAACTGCACACCACCCCCCCCCAAGTACAATCTTTCTGTCACCAGCCTTGACCCTGCTTGTCTTCCTCCATGACTTAAAGACAAAAGTTTGGAATGGTGCTCAGTGCGCAGACTCAGGCATCTTCTGGTAACACCGTACATAGTTGATACTCCAGCTGTTTGTTGCAGTCAGCCATAGACAATCAAAATCTCATTTGCTTCGATTTTCTGATGACCCAAAAAGTTATCAATGTTTATCTAAAGAATCATACCTTCAGTTTGAGTATGATTACTTAGTAGAGGTTCCCCTGCTGAGGTTGAATAAATAATCTAGTTTATCTAAGAGGTCACTCTGTTAATTTCCATTAGCTGTGTAAGTAGACTACACTTACTTTCTCTTATGAAGTGTATTCATTTTCAACAATCCTCCTCTTATCATGGAAAAATTTATTCTTTTTCTCTCAGTGCAAGTCATAAGTTCCTTAAAAAGTTCAATGTGTTACCGAAGAAATTCGGTTTTGGGAAATGTGTGTAGATTATTTTCTCAGACCTTGAGGACAGATAGGGCATTGCATTGTGCGTCTTCATCTAGCCCGGGATAAAATTCTGGAATGTGAGGTCAGCGTTGTCATGCTTTCTCTTACATTCAATCAACAGTGTGATTTACATGTATATAGTAAATGTTGATAAATGAAATAACTGTACATTTGCATCATGTACATGTCCATTCATTCATTCACACAAGGATATAATTTTATTCTCAGCATCAGCCAAGGCCCAAAAGATCAGAATGAATTTTTTTCCAAGAAGTTGACATGATTGTCCTCACTCATACGCAGTGCAGTAATGTATTCATCATGCTCTATGTCTGTAGGTGACCCATCATTGACTGGTACTAGCACTCTTGAAGTTCAAGTTGGCGACCTCAATGACAACCCACCAGTCTTCACCCAGGAGGAATATAACGCCACAGTCCAAGAGGAATTGGATGCAGGGGTCTCTGTTACCACGGTGACAGCTACAGATGAAGATATAGGAACAAATGCAGATATCAGGTATGTTGATGTCACAAAGTGCACCCATAGGCAGCCTACCTTATCCAGGTCCTGAATGCAGTCATACATTGCTTTTTATAAAAAAATATTGTGAATATAAAAATATAAAGTGAACGCTGTTATCGCCTTAACATTACTTAATCGTTTTCATGTTGTCAAATGTTTTAAATCAGACATCCTTGTCGACTAAAGCAGTCTAAGTTCTTGAAGTGTTACTGTAGACAGAATTTCCTGAGTAAAGACTTTACTATGTGTGTTTTTTAGCGATGAGTAGGTTATTTGTCTTCTTTCTTTGCTTTATTCTGATTGGGATGAACAATTTGAAAGTACCACCCTCTGACATTACATGATTATTGAATTCGTTTTTTCACAGTTACGAACTTGACGCAAGTTCTGCTGAAAATAAATTTGGCATCAACCATCTCACCGGCGAAATCAAAACCACAGTCAAGCTGGACAGAGAAGAGAAAGGTTTCTACACGCTGCTGGTGATTGCTTATGACAAAGACGAGAATGATCCCGATGTCCTATCCAGCACCTGTACAGTGAATGTCGTGGTGTTAGACATCAACGATCAAGTGCCTGTATTTCAAGACACTCCGTACACTTCACGCATGCCAGATAATTCTGAAGCAGGTGTGCAGACATATGTCTACCCTATTTGTTTTGCGTCTCACTAATGTGATCTGTCCATTATTATTTTTTGCATGTACAGCACATAACATCAAATAATAGAAATGGACTTTCTGTATAATGATGTATGGTTTATTCAGATGCTGTTGGCCACCGGCCTTAAAGTGTTCCATAACTGGTCACCAAATCCAAGGAAATGAAATCAACATTCCTTAAGTGTAGGATTTTCTCAGCATATCAAGACTTAATACTACATGAGTATAAAAAGTACATTCCAGCGCAGCTGATTCGCAAGAAAACCTAAGATCAAACTATCTGTCAATATCCACCACCCAAAATCTGATAAACCCTTTTAGTGTCAAATGAAAACCGTTTGTTATGAGTATCATACTCCACTATTCTGCACAAAGAACATCATCAAGATTCAACACACATGATTACTACTGCTCTACTGTCCTTATTATTACGATATTACCAGGTGTTACCATTTGATATTGGCAGATCTCTCAGCCATACTGCGACATATTTATATAAACTGACGAGTGTAAATGGAATACCGTGTACGGTTATAAAAAATGTGGCCAATCTGTGAGTCTGCAAATAAGTGATGTCAAGAAACTGATTTTTTTGCTGACTATTAACAAAGGATGTTTGTTTTGTACCCTACAGAAACCTATGTATTTGCAGTAAAAGCTGAGGATGCGGACATTGGTACCAATGCACTGATTCACTACTCAATTGTTGGCGGGAATGGAATATCAAGGTTTTCAATCGGACAAAGGAGTGGGGTTGTGCAAACTGCCATCGATTTGGAAAACCAGGCCAACGACTACTGGATAGAGGTTAAGGCGGAAGACCAAGGAGAAGGCCATCATTCCGTCAGAACCAACATAACTGTGGAGTTTCTGGTGACCAGTCAGTTCCCCACTTTTAGTCATGTTGATCCCAGCTTGACTTTCAGTGAAGACACATCAGTAGGAACCTCTGTCACCACAGTTGATGCCACCAGTCCCAAACAGGGCAATGCTCGCATCATCAGTTATTACATAGCTGGTGGTAATTTTCTTGATGCGTTCAGCGTTCACAGGACAAGTGGCAAGGTGACCATCGCCAATGAACTGAACTATGAGATTACCCAGGAGTACTCTCTGTGGATTGAGGCGAAGGATAGTGACACTAGGCCACTGTCGAGTTTCATTGAGTTGAGCATCACCGTGACTGATGTGAACGACAATGCTCCTAAGTTCTTGCCGAGCTATTATGATGCCAACGTGACAGAGGAACAGTCAAAAGGTGTCTACGTACTAACAGTTTCAGCCACAGATCCAGACAAAGGCAGCAATGGTGAATTTTCTTTCTCCCTCGAACCAGACGGTAACACAAATGGGGCTTTCGCCATTGATTCTACATCAGGTGAAGTGGTCACCAACAGAAGGTTAGACCGTGAGACCATTGCCCACTACACGTTGGTGGTGTATGCAGTTGATCACGGCTCCCCACAGCTCACTGGTACCGCGACTGTAGATGTGAAAGTGAACGACATCAATGACAACGGTCCTCGATTCACCAGTCACCCACAGGGCTCAGTTCCTGAACACAGCGATGTCGGAACTTTTGTCCTACAGGTGACCACCCACGATGAGGACGAGGGAATCAATGCTGTTACAGTCTACGAACTGACCAACAATCCCGGAAACAAATTCTCAATACACAACATGACTGGCGTGGTTACTGTCATTGCTGATGTCGACCGAGAGCAAACAGAGTTCTTCTCCCTGCGAGTGATGGCGACAGACCTGTGGAAGGCATATTCGGTGTCGACTGACATAATGATTACGATTATTGACATCAATGATAATGACCCAGAGTTTGCCAAGTCGGAGTACATGCAAGAGATACCAGAGGGCTTACCTGCCGGTTCCTTGGTAACTGAGGTATCTGCAAGCGATAGAGATACTGGCGTCAACGCAGAAATACGCTACGCCATGAAAACCTGGACGGAGAACTTCACAGTGGATGCTGAGTCCGGGGAAGTACGCCTTGCGACAGAACTGACGTATCAGTCACCCACTGGTGATGGTCCTGATCCAAACATTTACAGCTTTAACATCTTAGCCATTGATGGAGGCCTCCCAACACGTTGGGATGAAACTAACGTCAACATCGTAATAATGGCTGCCAATAAACATACCCCTGAGTTTGACCAAGAGAGCTACATGGGCAGAGTGCAAGAGGATACCAACGTTGGAACATCAGTGCTGAAAGTCACCGCCATTGACAAGGACGAAGGTGACAATGGAGTTGTGAAGTATGAGGTGACCGGTGGAAACGGAACCAACTATTTTGATGTAGTGAGTGATACGGGCGTGGTGTATGTGAAGACAAGTCTCACAGGCAAGGCGCCCAAGTGGTACTACATTGATGTCAAAGCTTACGATCTCGGCCGCGTTTCCATGGAGAGCTTTACAGTTGTCACAATTCCAGTGTCACATGTGAATGAGCACGAACCAGTTTTTGACTTGCCGTACTACAGTACATCTATCTTTGAGAACAAGCAGGTCGGATCCTCTGTCATCACGGTGACCGCCTCAGACCTAGACAGTGGGGTCAACGGAATGATACGCTACTCCATTTCGGACGGAAATATCAATGAAGATTTTGCCATTGGAGTTGAGGATGGCACTATTACTGTGGCCAAACCACTGGACTATGACACAGAACCTAAGGTTTACCACCTCACTGTGGTTGCAACAGACCTTGGCGTAAACAGCAAGTCATCGTTCACTTCTGTCGACATTCAACTTCAAGATGTCAATGACAACAGCCCAGTCTTCGACCCCAGGGAGTATGACCCCGAAATACCCGAAAACTCACCCAGTGGAACATTACTTGTCACAGTCTCAGCAACTGATGCAGATGAAACAACCAATGCAGATATATACTACAGCATCATTGGCGGTGACGGACAGTACCTGTTCACCATGATGAGCAATGGCACCATCTACTCACAAGGTCACCTCAACTATGAAGAAAAGAATATTTATGATTTGACCGTCAGAGCGGCAAACCTGAATCCCAACATGTATGATGATGCCTGGGTCACTGTGCATGTCACAGGTGTCAACGAATATTATCCTGAATTTGTGAAGGACAATTATGTATTCACTGTAAGCGAAGCTGCTGAGGATGGCCAGTTGATTGGAAAGATAACGGCCCGTGACGCCGACCATGGTGTTGATGGTGACATCCATTATGTCTTGGTCGGTGGGAGTACACACAAAGGTTTTGCCATCAACGTTGACACTGGTGAGGTGTACGTATCTTACTACCATGGCCGACTGAACCGAGAAAGCCAAGATTCTGTGCTGCTGCTGGCTATCGCAAAGAACGACGGGGTCATTGTTGGAGATGATATCGATGAAGCCACATTATACATCAACATTACTGATGCCAATGACCCACCAGTGTTTGTACCCAACTTCTACCAAGGATCCGCCTGGGAAAACGCAACGGTTGGCACTTATGTGCTCACTGTGACTGCTGAAGACTATGATTTAGACCCGGCTGACCACACATTTTCATACAATATCAGCGGTGGTAATTACAATGATGCGTTCTCCGTCCATCCAACCACTGGTGAAATCAGAACAGCCGCTGAACTTGATCGGGAAGATATTCCCATCTACAACCTGACATTAGCGGCCGTTGATGAAGGCAGTCCACCACAAACGGGATATGCTGAAGTGAATGTTTTCTTGATAGATGTAAATGACAATGGCCCGATGTTCCTTCCGGAAGATACTTTAGGTTCCGTCTATGAAAATGAACCACCAGACACCAGTGTCATGACCCTGAGTGCATACGACCCAGACAGTGCAACAAATGGTCCCCCATTCTCTTACTACTTGCTCGATTCAGATGACAGCGACAGCTTTAATCTCGACAGCGTGACTGGACTATTGACCACTCGTGTTTCACTGGACAGGGAAGAACAGAGTGATTACTTCCTGCCAGTGGAAAGCCGTGATTCTGGCATCCCTCAGATGACTTCAACAACCACGATGCACATCAGCATTCTTGACAGAAATGATAACCCATCAAGTCCAAGAACTGCCAGCATTTATGTCAACTGCTTGAACAGCATATTTCCAGGTGGCTCCATCGGCATAGCCCGCCCTCTGGATCCAGATGTTGATGACGTGTTTACCTGTGAAATAATCTCAGGAGATGAAAATATTTTCAGCATACACCCAGGCTGTGATCTCCATTCTACTTTCCACAATGGCGTTGAATCCTACGACATCAACGTAAGTGGTCATGATGGCATACATGACCTTGTGTATTCAGACTTTACGGTGGACTACCACACCTTCAGCAACAATTCATTGGAAAGCAGTATCACTGTGAGGCTTGCCAGTGAAACAGCGGGCAAGAGAATGGACGCCCAAACCTTTCTGACTTATCACTTCACTGCATTCTACGACACGGTGTCCGACGAACTGAATCCGGCCGACACACTTCTGATCATGGACATGTATGAAGTTGACGATGAGCTTGATCTACTCCTTGCTGTGCGACAGCCGGGAGATGATAAGCACATGAGCAGAACTGGGCTGGCCTCTTTCTTCACAAGCAAGCAGACTGTCATAGAAAGCGGTGCCAATGTGATCATAACAAAGATCGACTACTCTCCATGTGAGGAAGAGCCCTGCATGAACAATGGAGAATGCAGTGATCATGTGGAACTTTACAACAATCACATTTCTGACAGTGATCCCATCATCTTTGTGGCCCGTCAGAGCAGCCGGGTGTTCAACTGTACATGCAGGACGCCTTACTTTGGCCAGCAATGCGAACAAGAACCAGACAGCTGTGAGAGCAACCCGTGTGAAAATGGTGCAACATGCCATAAAGAGTCTCTGTCATACTATTGTGAATGTCCTCCTGGGTTCACCGGTAGCCTGTGTGAAACCAACATTGACGAATGCACGAGCAACCCGTGTGTGAATGGTCAGTGCATAGACGGAATCAATGGTTACACATGCACCTGTGATGGAGGCTACACCGGACCAAGGTGCGACATCGAAATCGACCCGTGTAACCCCCAACCGTGTTTCAATGAAGGAGAGTGCGTTGCCAAAAACACTGGCTTCAAATGCGACTGTGGCTTTGGAGAGCGTGGCGACTTCTGCGAGTTTTCCAGCTTCAGCTTTGACGTCCTCTCCTACGTCCAATACGCTGACATATCCGGCAGTTTCAACTTGGTGACGCTGCAGTTTGCCACCACCCTGGACAATTCACTGCTGCTCTACAACCACGATGGAGATCACACAGTTGACCACCCAGAGTTCATAGCTTTAGAGATTGTCAATGGCAAAGCACGGTTTTCGTACGACCTCGGTCAGGGCACAGTGCGAATCAGCACAGACATCATAGTATCTGACGGTCAATGGCACAAAATATCTGCACGGAGAGAACGAACCGTAAGTATAATGATTTTTTTATTTTCTTTAACAGTCAAGGGTCAAGTCTTACTGCCAATGTTGAAATAGCATTAAAGACCCAGTAAAGCTAACTTTTGATGATAATTTTACCATTTTATTTTGAATGTGAACCATGATTCCTTGTTCTTCTCTCCCAAAGAAAGTTGATATTACACAGTATCCAGCTTGTCAACTCAGCCCCTATGGTTGTAAACTGCATTGTTATTGTTGAAAACTGACTTCTGAAAACTGAATTCAAATGTAAACAATAACCATGCATTTTACACATATAGACGCTAAGTTGACAAGCTAAATAGTGGGTGTTTCAACATTCTTTGGGGAGTAGAATAAGAAGCTGCAATTGATTAATAAAATAAAAATAATGAAAAAATCATCGAAAGTAAGCATTACTGGGGCTTTAAGCAAATGTCCATAATCAAAATTTACCAAATAGTAATGCCTCATGAGCCAAGCTGTTGTTGTTAAGTATGCCATAGGCTCCTGTAGACAAGCTCTGCACTTACACAAATACCTCTGTGCACAGGTAGCTTGACAATACCTGTAAATTTTGATAATTTAACAACTACATTGGTCTGTTTTCCCTGAAGTATGTTTAAACACAAAGTGTCAGTTATGCAAACAACACACTGCACAGTTTTCTTGTCCACGAATAAATTCTAGTCCTGGCCAAAATTCAGAGGTTAACGCTGACATCACATGTATACAGGCTGCATTGGCAATTTGAATGTGGAAGCATTTTACATGAATTTGAGGAGTAGAACAAGAAACTGTATTTTACAAAAAGAACCAAAGCACAGCAGTATAAATAACAAAATACAGCTAATGTGGATTTTAAAGATATGTTTGATTTTCCAAAGATTGCATCACCAGGCATACTTTTTTTATGCGGATACGGTGGCTACCAACAGTGACACATAAAGCTATCACCATCAAGTTTAGTCCAGTCTAGTTTCTATATGTCAGCTTCAAACTCAAAACTTGTCGTGGTGTTTATATAGCCCTAAATAAACCATATAGATACCAGTCATGGATTGCTTGTCTCGATATTTTCACCAGTGTTACATTATAGCCATTTGCACGGCCAATCACATGGCAGGATGTTTGTTGGCTTCCAGTGACCCAGTGAGTCATTTTAGTATTAAAACAAGAGTCCAAGATACCAGAAAAGGGGCTCGGCCATGTCAGCATATATCATTGTGACACAGATACTCCTGTCACATTTCCCCAGTTCTGCACCAACATTTTTAAATTGTATGCCATATCTCATTGTTGAAAATGTATAACCTAAAAATTTGCCAAGTTGGTGATTCCCAACTGTTTCTTGGGTAAACTACAAGTTCAAGAGATGGGTAAAGTTGTTCCCAACTGGTGCACAGTGCCTTCTCAGACACACAGCACACAAAATGAATTGTGGTGCTCTGCTTGTCCCCTGCTCCTCTCCAGCATCATTCTACACCATTGTACTGTGACCCAACAAAGAATCCATGATTTGATACCCATGGCATTCTCCAGTTGAACTCCATGTTTGTTTGGGAGAGGGGAGAGTAAAAAAAAAGCGAGCGAGTCTCCCCTGCGTCTAGTGTGTGAAGTAACCTTGGCAACTAGTGCTCAACTTGAAACCTGATGATCTGACCGTTTGGGTGGTTTCTGATGCGAAGCATCTGCTAGACTATTTATCAAATAGCTGGGCAAGTCCAGATCACTCCGATTGTAAACACATCCTTGCCGGATGCAGTCCTCAGCAATTACCAACAGAATCTTCTCTAATTCCTGTCTATCTGTCGATGCTGGACCTGTTTGATGCCAGAAGCAAGGCTGTCTTGATTCTGCTCCAGCCACACTGAAGGCACTGCATGCCGCACACTCAAGTAAATAAGCACCATGACAAGTTGCTGATATTTAAATGTCACACTGAATTCTTTATGGTTAATTTACACATATTTACAAGTAAACGGCACAGTTTCTTCTTATGCCTCTTTGACACGTATAACATCTGCAACTGGAACATCGAAATGGCTCTGTTGGCCTATTGCCTGCATGTTCCAAATTTGAAAGACAAAATAGAATACCGTTGGAGTGAGTCATTGGCAGACATATTGATCTGTGAGAGACCAGTGAACGTGACGTCTCCTTATAAATGATCTAAACTGTTGAAAGTTAGAAAGCACTCATGCTGACCTCATCAATCATTGCCGTAATGTCATAAAGACAGTTCAGTTAGACACAATGTTTAATCAATAAAGACTGTGAAAATAAGCACACAGGAATGGAATGCAGGCAGCCCGCCCTCTCGGTGACTGACAACGAGGGTATTGCATCTCCTTCTTTAGAGCCTTTGTCAGGGATGTGTGTTTTTGTCTTCAATACTGTGGCCAAATTGAGATGAATTGTTCGGTTTCTCATCATGCAATGACCTGCTGAGCGGAAAATTGAATCAACTGAAATTTTTGTGGATGGGGACTGCTGAATGCCAAGTCTGGTAGAAAATCCACCACTTTGATTTAGGACAAAGCGATGGTGTGTCCTGTGCACTGATGCCAGTGAACATGTTCAGATTTTTATCAAAAATTAACCACCTGTCACTGACAGGAAGAAATAAGTCTCAGTCGCTCTACATGACAACTTCTTAAAGCCCCAGGTTTGTTTGTTTCCTTCAGAGGAAATGTAAATTAATTTAATGTTGATATACATTTAGTGTAACAAAGCCATGTTTATGTAAACTATCAGAAAGCGGCACAATTATACAACTGTATCCTGTGTACATGGGAAAATTTGTAGGCAATTCAGAGAACTATGAGGGCAATACATTTCATTATCTGTATGAAACTAATCTTGTGTGAATTAATCTCATTATCATTGTCCACGAAATTAAACATGATTAATTTTTTTAATTGCTATAATTCTAAATGTGGGGGATTGTTCTTAGGAAATCACACGTGTGACAGCAAACCTAGGTAGTGATAGAAAGTGATTTAATCAATCGTAATGTACATCTGTTGTCTCCCCTGTAACTCCTTTGTCAGACTAAACAATGTGTTTTAATGAAGGAGCCTTTAAAACAAACATTCCCCTTTTGATATGGCAATCAACGTTTCACAGTTGAAGTCTAGGAACGACTGTCACGTCACCAATCAAAACAACTGTCCCAAGCTGTGTGTCATTTTTGTGTGTCCAAGGGTGTTCAGATGTCGGTGTCAGTGACAGATACTTGTACACATTTACGTGTTGTCATCGTTTACCTGCAAATTCCAAGAGAACAGAGCTAAACGCTGTCTTTCTCTAAGAATCTAAAAGCCGCTGCATGGATTCTGGCTTCACTGACGACAGATATTGAATCCTTTGAGCATGTTCATGGAGCTCAAAGAGAGACACAGCCAACATCCCTGAGAGTTAGAGCCTGTTCTGTCACATGTCTAAAATTGACAATTCAGCCTGCTTGTTGCCCAATGCACGCTGTGGCTACCACTTTGAATAGTATTAAAATACTCATGAATTTCAAGCAATCCTGTCTATTTCAAGAAGTTTTCAGTCGCTGCCATTTCTTTCTTATGATGACCGGTATAGAGAAATGAAAAGAAACTAAAGGAGCCATATCTGTAGATGTGTGTAGTTTTTACAGCAGAAACTGTAAAGTCTCATCAGTATTCCCATATACATACAGAGATGGAAATAGCAGCATGACTTACAAGGGACTTTTTAGATTCATATAAACAGGAATGTTAACACCAGTACAAGAATTTTATTTTCCTTGTTACTTCTTGACATAGTGTTCCCTGGATATAAGGTAGTATGGAATAATTCAAAGAAAAGTTGTTTGACAGGATATTAATAACAAAAAATAAGCACAAACCAAATAAAAAAACAAAAAAATAATGTTAGGTACAGTAATCACCATACTGGCAGTCACTAAAACCTTGACTTTACTACTGCTGTATACTGTAAGATGAAACTTTGAGGTTCTCGTTTTGTCCAGTCATGTAAATGGAATGGTTCTGGCCATAGGCATGCATGTGCGTGAGTATTCCATCAAGCCATCAATCAAATGGAAGGGTGTGGAAAGTTGTGTGATTTGGGGTTGGCAGCTGTTCTCATTTAGAGAAACTCTAGTAATTGGATCGTACAGTCTTGGTGTTACATAGAGGATGTTGTTGGCCAGATACATGGTGTCTCAAGTATGGTCATTAAAAAATCCCAGCAATTGAGAGACTTCCTATGGCTTTCCAGTACTGTAGAAAGTAAATCAGAAATTATACAGGGGGGTCGTATCTAAATGGGATCTTGAAAGGTCGCGACCTTAGAAGTGGCCATCATCCAGTGGATGCCATCACCGATTACAGTTTACATCGTCTTGCAGCTCAACATGAAGCTGGAATGACTCGCCCATAAACTATCCAATATCTAAAACAGTGGGAAGTTTTCCATGTTTGCAAACAATCCCAGCTCAATACGGTAAACATCATTCTGCTGAAAATGTAAATCGTTAAATGATCGCTTGGTGTTTGTGTGTCAACATTTTTCACTTTGTCGGCTCGTATTTTGTGCTGAAGGAATGGCAATGCATGTCAGTGAGGAAAGTAATCGAGATTCAGAAAAAATAATCCTCTTGTGAGAACCAGCGTTTTTGTTTTGTCATTCAAGAGGAAGAGAGCTTGCCTAGAATGTTAGGCGTGCAAGGGACCTTTCCAAAATAACCTTACATCCGTCCAAGACAGGTATTTCGTTTTGCTGTGTTGCCACTTTTGTGACAATGCAATTAATTTTTCTGAAAATTTCCCATGAGCTTGTAAGATCCTGGACATTCTATATTGCTTAATTATTCTGTAAAGTTGTTTCAGATTTCTCGTTAGATTTCAATATCTTGTCACCATTGTAATATTTTTTTTCTATATATAACATTACAGAAGGGGACACTTGTCATTGATGAATGCCAAGACAGATCTTCCACTTACTGCTTTGCAGAAGGACAGGGAGTTGGAAATTACACGTAAGTACATTTACATCAGCAGCTGTGCTCTCCCAAGTAACATTTTTGGCTGCCTCTGTTAGGTCGTATGGTTTCAGAAGACATACATGTACACCTTAGAGATTGTATGTTGGCAGCTTTCAATAGGAATAGGTTGTGTTTCCTTTTTTTCTTATCCTTCCATCACTTGACTTTGGTACATTCCTGTCATTTTTAATAGGATGGATGAGTCCATATACAGGAAAATAGGGGTGAAGGGTTAATCCTAAAGAAAGATAACCAGCTCGGTGATTTCCCTGCAGACTCTGGGAATTTGTTACAGCGTGTTGAAACCTTGCCCATTCCAACAAGATTGATTTTGCATGTCAAATACCAAATCAATAATCAAGCCGTCCTTTCCAAAAACTTCAACATGCCTTTTATATTTTAAGGGAAAAGTACAGGTCAGTTTATGGCATTAGCAAGCTCATCATTTAACCGTCTTATGATCCACAGTTGACGCGCTCCCTCACGGTAGATGCGTACATGTGGCTTGTTGATTGTCAATAAAATTACCCAACATGGCTACCATGTTTGTTAAAAGCTCTATCAGCAATGACTTTGACCTGTTTTTCTGTGCTTTTTCTCTATTTGCATGATGCTGTTTCTTGTCGTAGTTCCAGAAACATGCTGAAATGCACAGTTTTTGACAAGTCAACACAGCTAGTATGTACTTACAGTCTATTTTTACCATTCACAACTGAATTTTTACGAATCAGTTCATACTAGAATTTTATATTAACTGTACCGTAAAAACCCTATTAATTCGGCCACTCTATCAATTTCACCACCCTATTTTTTTCTGGTTGAATTGGTAGGGTTTTTACGGTAACGTTGCCGATTGTACACAAAGCATTGTCTGCAATGGTGAACCTTTCATTTCGAGCTTGTTTTCCCGGACAAAAAAATAACAAAAATACACCTTAATGTAATCTTTTCTCCATGAAATTTGTTCACAGACAACTTGACTTGGATGGTGTTCCGTTAAATATTGGCGGTGTCAAGTCCATTGAATCAATCGCACTTCACCCGGGACAACTCTCTACGACAGATTTTGTTGGCTGCATGCGTGATGTGTACATAAATGGAAACTTTTACGACCTCAAGACACCGCTTGACGACTACGGCGTTTCCAGCAAGTGCCCACGTGACGTGGATAAGTGCGCCAGTGACCCCTGTCAAAATGGCGGTACCTGCATTGATGAGTGGTGGAGCTATAGGTGCAGCTGCCAGGATGGATTCATGGGTCAACATTGTGAATCCAGTGAGTGAAAATGCCATTTTTCTGATTCCTAGTTTTACCCTGTAATGAAAATTTAGCATTTCATAAATTAACATTTCCACCCCAATTTTCTGTAAATAGATCTATAATTACCATCGATAACCATGGACAAGGGCCAAACTATGGTTGTAGAAGGATGTGAAGATCTATTGATTTCCTAAACATTGTCCTTTACTATGCATTTTTATGTATGTCTAATTTGAAAGCAAACATGTGCATGTCCTGGTTTGTGACAGTCCTTTCAAAACATACGCTGGTGTGTTTCAATACTTGTGTTATGTGTATTTGTGTTTATGCGCAAGGCTGAAGCCATCAAGAAAGACTAATTAACGAACAAGCTGAACGTCACACCTGTCGTGTTGTCTTGAAAGCTGTACACGAAATTTTGAATGCTCTCATCATTTGCAAAATTGTGAAGGGACCCTATGAGGGGATGAAATTTATAACTCACATGTAGTCCTGTAAAAGCGGCACTGATTTATCAATTCTCTCTTCTTTTGTAACGTCACAGACATGTCGTCATTCACGTTCGGGGATGATAGCTTTGTCAAGTACGTGATCAAAGACAGTTTCCGCAGGAACCAGCTGCTACAGGGGAATGCCAAACGAAGAAAGAGGAGCTCTCACAACACACAGACTGCATCACTGATGGTGCGCTCTCGACAGAATGATGGCCTGTTACTTTACGTGGCTGATAATGATGACTACTACACCATACTTGAGGTAATTAAAAGTCATTACTTGTGTATATGATGCCTTGAATACGTTTATCCACTTCTTGTGGTAGCTGTTCTTGTATTTGAGAGCTTGTTACCACAAACTTTGTTGGTCAATACTCCCATAGTTTTGTGATGGTTCTCAATAGAAATATGTCATCAAGTAATATTAACCTTGCACATAGCTTACAATCCTTAGTGGCATTCTTTCAAGATAATCTTTGCTAATACACAAAGTGAGCTTATCGTGAAATTTACAGAAAGCAATGGTAGGCCCATACAATCACTGTCCATTATTGGGTAACATAATGACAAACGGACACTGTGTAATTCTTTTATTGAATTTGAACAATCATGAAATGACCACTTTTCAGGTGAAGAACGGTAAAGCCAAGTACAGTTTCAAGTTGAGTGGTGCGGGCAGTGGCTCCATCACGGTGGACAGCGTTAGCATTTCTGACGGCAAGTGGCATACAGTGGAGCTGGTCAAAAATGGACAGGAGGTCACATTGTCGGTGGATGAGATGAACTCTGAGGAAGAAGATTTTGACATTCCGCCGCATGACTTTATCAGTATCACAGTACAGGACATGTTCCTCGGAGGAACTGAACAGCCTGTCACTCACGAGGGTAGAGAGCTTACAGGTTGGTAATCCTGCTATTTGGACATTTTCTCTCTTGCAGTGGTTTTAATCAAGATCTGTGTAGCTAGAGAAATTTTGTGCCAGCAAGTCTTCCTGTGTTCATTCTGTGAACCTGCAAAGGTACGTATGTACCTCAACCATCATCGATAGTAGAAGGGTTACACGTAGCCTAGAAAGATGTGTAGGGCACTCACTATATGAAATCAGAGAAAATGAAATACTAGAACCTGCGGCTCTATCCTGGTGTAAGTTAAAGCCTTGAATGCCTATTCATGGATGCTTGATTACATGATCTTGTTTTAAATGACTTTAAATTATTTCCTCTATTTTTTTACAGGTCTTAGTGGTTGCATTGATACTTTCAAGCTAAACGATGAAGTTATGCCATTCGTTGGTGAAAATGACATGGTTGTAGCAGAGCCATCTGATAGCAGTGGAGATTCCGGTGGCTGCGAAGGTTCTGACGTCTGTGATCCTGACCCCTGCCCGGAGGGACACTTCTGCAAGGACAAGTGGGAAGACTTCGACTGCATACCAGAGGGGCCGTGTCAATCCAACCCATGCCAGCACAATAGCACCTGCGTTCCGGAAAGTGATGGCACTGGCTACGTTTGCCAGTGCTACGGGGATTTCTTCGGTGATCATTGTGAGATCCCACCGGTCTGTCAAGATGACCCGTGCAGTGACAATGAAGAGTGTGTCAGTGATGGCGAGGGAGGACATATGTGCAGAATCGTCGACCCGAACAGTGGCAGTGGCTGGATGATTCCGGTGGTTGTAGTTGTTGTCATCCTACTGATTGCTGTCGGCATCGTTGTCTGTTTTGTGTTGTACCGCAGAAAGAGAGCGGAAAAAGACCACGACAAGCCAACTGACTCAGTGGTTGTGAATCTTGATAGTGTTGGTGCCGTGAACGAAGCCTACACAGGCGACGAGGTGCGCAAGGGGGAATCGCCCACCAACAGTGAAAAAGCCCGCTTGGGGAGACACGGACAACAACCCGACATAATTGAAAACGAGAAAAAGAAAATTGCTTTGGATGAGGACACCATGATCATCGAAGGTGAAGATACTATGACCAATGGAATCATGTTCAATGAAGATATCGGGGACATTCCAGATGCTCCGGAACACTATGACCTGGAAAACGCCAGCAGTATTGCACCATCCGATATCGATCTCACATATCACTACAAAGCATACAGGGAGGGCAGAAACAGATATGGCAAACCGACACATAAGCACAGATCAAAAAGTCCAAATCATCTGCTTGCTCACCCTGCACAGACAAGACAGAGCCCCCTAAGTCACCTGGCAAGGCAGAGCCCAAACCCATACGCACCTACTTCTCGGCAAAGTCCGTACAGCATGAGGCAAAGCCCAATTCCTATGCACGAGCAGGCATCCCGCGCCAGGTTTAGCCCGCATCATATATTGAACAGGACCTCACCGATAAAGGAGTTGTCACATAGCAGGACTAACTCTGAACAGAGTATCAATCACAGTGAGCTGCGGAGTGAACCAGGGTTCCGCAGCAACGTTAGCACAGCTAGCGAACACTCTCGAAGAACTAAAAGTCCAGTGGGACCATTGCCAAGCAGTCGGCCAAGCAGTCGACTAAAAAGCCCCATCACGGTGGCTGTAGACGCAAGTGCGGAACAGCCCATGGGACTCTCCGCAGAGGAAGTAGCAATGTTAAATAACAAAAGACCTGAACAAGTGGGCAGTTTGCCTAGTACATTGGATGGTCTGTCTTCGACCAGCACTGACCATCCGGAGGAGAGACTTACCTTCCGCAGCGCGGAGAACTTGCTGGAAGCACCGGAATCTTCCACAGATGAAAGCAACGACTCATTTACATGTTCAGAGTATGACTTTGACCGGGAAAAATTTAAATTTGCTGAATTTGATCCCAGGAAAATGATATTTTCAAAACTTGCCGAGGTTGAAAACGAGGAGGAACCTGACCCTGCAGACACAAGTAGGACATACAATTATGAAGGAATTGACTCCGCTGGAGGGTCACTCAGCACTTTACAAATTTCAGAAGACGAAATTCCTCGCGTCTCTGTCAAGCCTCCCAACGGACATTTCAGTTGGGACTATTTATTAAACTGGGGACCAAGTTTTGAGAACCTTGTGGGGGTTTTTAAGGACATAGCTCTTTTACAGGATGCAAATATTACAATGAAGTTAGAGAGAGATCCGAATGAAGAAGAATATGTGTGAGGGCGCTGTTCGCTTTGAAGTTATGCGTACATCAAGATCATGTGAAAAGTGATGTCATACCATGGGAAACCTATCTAAAACTGAACACTCTATGCACTATAAACCTTTCTGTAATGAATGCCTTCCCCCAGTCCTTTACCCATTTACACAGTTTGTGCAAAATACATGAATTTATCAAGTGTCTATACAAGTCACTCTCCTTTTTAAATTCTTATAATTTCTTGATAACCTTTCACTGGAACATATCCCCACGGAGTTTGAATGCATATCTGATATCTCACTATTTACAAGATTGTGAACAAAGTACAACCGATAGGTTCGTATTCCAGAAGACTCCAGTTTGGCAGAAAAAAATCACTTTTCACATGATGTTTGATAGACATAGTCCTCAAGATTTTGCTTTCTAAATAAGAGATATTTATATGAACAAGCGTAATGAAACTGATTCGTTCATGTTTTTGGAAGTTGAACGATCAATTTATTTTATAAGCTTGCCCTGACATTGGAAACTGCCAATAATTTGTGTGAAATCAGGATCACCCGTTTTCAGCTCTCCAAATAACATGCCTAGGCTAGAAATATTGAAATGAAAAATTGTGTACATAAAAATACTTCCTCCAGCAATAATAATCAACGAGGCCTTTAATTGAATGCTGCACAGCAGTCTGTTTGTAACTAAATGCATGGTTTTTGCATTGATTGTAACAATTTTGTAGCGGTTTTTATGTAATTCCGAAAGCCGTTAATTTCAACATATTTATCAGAAAGAAATTTACTATTTTCATAAACTAGAGTCAACCTGTACATTCTGTCGTGATACTGTTTACTCACACACATTTTTTATACATATCCATCTATATTATGATATAATGTATAGGAATTGCTGAAAAAGGTATTCTTTTTCTCTGGAATTTTTTCTGGAACTGGTTTCCCGTGCATGTGTATTTTAGAATTACAGCTCTGTCGGTTTCACCGTTTCCATACTTAGAAAATTCTGATTTCAGGGTGTAAGAAACTTTACAAGATCATCAAACAATCAGGTATATTTTTCTATCAGTGGAAGAAAAAGGGGAACAGAATTTTTAACCGAAAAATTTCAAAAAATGGAATTCAATTGATTAAGTTCGTAAAAATCTAACCCTTATTTATAGTTGACCGAAAATATAGTTTCCCTGTGTAAATAAAGTTATCAAATTTGTAGAGGAATTTTTTTGCAAGCAAAAAATGCAGATTAACTGATGCAGTGTTTTACAGTGTTGGAGGAGCATACCTATTGCCAGAGTATATCCAATTCTCTTCAGCTGTGCGATTGCCTTGTCGCCCAAATTTAATCCTTTATACATTTGTATAATTTATATTTTTTCCCGTAATTATCACAACTTTGTAGGATTATTAATGATTGCATCTCCAGCTCTTTGATGCAAGGGAGTGACTTGACCATGCCTTTGAGTTTTTTAAGAGAGAGAGAAAATGATGCATGCATATGTTATTATAATAAAATGACAAAATCAACTGCAAAAAAAATTACCGTTTTTTTCTGGGGCAGTTGATCGGTGCCAACAAACACCACGTGCAGTCATTCCATATTCACACCCAGGTGACTCCAACATAAATTCCCTGAAACTCTCAAGAACAAATAAAAGCCTCTAGTACAGTCCTAAATATTTAAAAGAAAATCGATTTTTATTTTCGTCAGTTTATCAAGAATTTTAGTTTAATTTTTGCTGCACATATTAATGTCATCCTACTGTAATACGTACCTTGCTCTTTGAAAAATCAGTTATTTTCATTTTAAAATAAAAGTATTTAAAATTAATTTCTTGAGCATAAGCATTTTTTTCATAATGGTTAATATATATATATATATATATATATATACACACACACACACACACACACACACACACGAGGCACATGTGTAGAAGATAGGTGTGTCTGTATGTCTGTCTGTCAATTTAAATGAATCCCACTGCTGTACATATTTCATCAATATTTGAAATGTAGCTGTATTATATTTTTTTGACAGATTTTGTGTTTGCTTTCCATTGCTGAAAATATGTAAAATGATAGTGTGGAAAAGGAACAAAATCTTCCAAACTGTTCACCAGACAGCACTGATATTTCGTATATCAGGACCCTGGTGATGGTATTTAGTCAGCCCACCACTCAAACTCACCGAGACATCATGCTGAGCCCAGTCGGTCTCATTTACATTATGAAATTTGCATAGCACATCTTTACTCATACAAAAAAATACCCTTCAGCAATGGAAAGCCAATAGAAATGGGTGCATGTGGGAAATATGGAGAATGTTTGTAAGCAATGAAGGAGAAGAGTAAAACGAACGACTATATGTGAAAATTTTCCTTCAGCCTTTCTGTTTGGCACCCTTTTAATATAAAAACTGAAAAATGTCTCAATGCACTGAATCTGTAATGTCAAACGATATTATGAATTTCCAATGCATGATGCTACTATTTTGGAACGTGTCTGAATAATAACAAACAAACAAACAACAAGTATGTCACTTACCCTTGTGTTTCATGTAACAAAAAATTCAGCACCCTCGCAATGCATCGTTAAACAAGTGACCACTTTCTTCACCAAATATATTACAGTTACTCTACTCCAGTTCACCAACGTATATTAAGAAAACTGTTCTTGATATGGTAGTTAATGTGTTGGAATAATGGGATAAAAACTGGCCATAAATTAAACGAGATCCTGGAAATTATCTTAAAAACCTAAATGTAGAACCATTCGCCTTTTTAAGTCTGGAATAAATTTGTTACACTGTAGAAGCACACGTTGTTGAGATGAAACGTACAACTCTATTAGTCTCCATATCAGCACTAACGACGAAGGCGATAGAAACGTAAGGTTTCTTGGAAAATGCTCTAGAGGGCGCTCTGCAAAATATATCATTATCACCGATGCCTGGGACATCCAGAATTTTGGGTGTTGGTCCAGGAGGAAATAGTTCAGACCTTTCATCGTTTGACTCTGATAAAATGGTCCGTTTAAATTTACAAAAATGATTCATATAGATTGTAAAAGGTACCAAAATAGATTCTTGATGACTTCGCTAGTGCCATAATTCTGAACAGAAATACCAGTTCTACACTACACTAATGAAAATAGATTCTTTCTACACGCATGCGTATCAAGTTAATATGAAAGTAGACACTCTTCGACGAAAGAACTTTAACATCTACATCTAGGAACAAAGCAGGGAAAGAAAGAGAGACACTTCTTGTCTGATCAACGGCACTGGCATTGACGAACGGTTCGGAGCTGGGTGGCTCAAATTCATTTCCCAAACGTCCAAGAAGTAGAACCCCTTCCTCCTGAATAACTTCCTCAGGAACTTGTTCATTTCATATAGGATGTAATCACTACTATGTATGTGCGAACCAGGTTCCACGTGTTCTTTGGCTTTCGTCCCTTTGATTGCAATGAATGTATTTGGACAGCGCTCCCTCAGGCGAAGCAGCGCGTCCCTGACGAGTACCATTCTCTCCTTGTAACTCTCCCGCGGCCACCGAAGGAAGTTTATGTATGAACTAATGATGATGACGTAGTTACATGACAGGTTGTGAAGCCCTTCTATGATGTCAACTTCATATTTTGTGTCGTTGACGTTCACGGGGATGCTGGCGGCTGGCCACGGCGGCGAGTAGAAAGTGAAGTTTGTGTTCGTTGTCCAAATTATTTCATGATAAGTCGGGCGGTGTGTTCTCGATTTAAGGAAGCCAGCAAGTTCTATCAGTCCTTCGTAAAACTGTCTGACCGAATCACCGAGGGCGAAGATCTGTTTACCGGCGAGGCAGTTGCGTATTTCAGACAGGGGCGCTTTCTCCCAGGAGCGCACGTCACAGATTAGCGACATCCATTTGTTCCCGAGCCAGTATCCGCCCACCTGTTGGTCGTACGCGCTGAAAACTTTCCTGCACGTCGGCAAAGTGTCGTCAACCGCTAGTGTTCTCTTTTCTAAGTGGCAAGGAAGAAGCCATATAAATAATTGATGGTACAAAGTAACAGGACAATACGTGAAGGTTATGAGAATAGTTCAGGTTTTTGGCATTTGTAAAATCAATGCAGGATGGCCTTGTGATTCTTTGCATGCTGATATGCACCCGTAAAAGTGAGTTGAGTTTACTCAAATTTGTCAGAACTTACCTTTGACCTTTATGGTTACAACTTGAGGGATTGAGGCCATGGTAACAGAACTGAAAGAAGTGAAAAGTAATAAGTCAGATGGATACGGAGTATCATGAGTAAATAAAACTGAAAATAACAGAGACTGAATGATTACACTGCGGAATGGAAAAGCTTCCCCGATTTCACCGAAATACAGTTTTCGGAATTGATACCGAGCTATGAGCAAATCTCAAACGGGGAGTAACTACGGACTGCGGCCAGGTATTTCCCATAGAGACGTCAGTTCACAAGGGACCTAATTAACTTTGGCGAGTACAATGTGGACGAAAAAGGCAAGAGTTTTACATGCTACTGTTCGGCTGTACGAACACGCACCAGTACCTTTGAATAGCTGCTGATCAACAGTGTGGATTTAAAGCATTGGTGTGAGAATTACAACGTGAAAACATGTAAGCTTAGGCCTAAGCCCCAATCGTAACTTTTTGCAAATTGACAATGGGACACGCCAATTATGGGGATTTGCAGCCGAATTCGAAACCTGTAACCAATTTTGCAACAGTGAATTTAAACTTGTTTTCAAAACCCGTATTGTAGTCCTTTAAAGCAGAAACATTGATGCAGAGATAATGCTATATGTAATGGAATGCACACAGACATTTCATTGTTTTGCAAAGGCTGAGTTCAACGTCCTTTGTGGTAGCAGTCCATGGTGTTCACAATTGCTTGTAAAGGTGGTGGCAAATCTTACAAGTAGGTACTATCCCCATTTATTTGTTATGGTGTATTTTTCTCCCTTTGACGAAGGAACTTACCTGTTGAATAAATGCTCTTTGCCATCGACGAGCTCCACTGCGCTTTTCCCAATAGACGTGTAGTTGACGC
>LD348129.1:20309-39843 GCA_001465055.1 Ptychodera flava
ATTGTATTCCAAAGCACATTCTGAAAGGACTCTTCTGGAATATACAGAATATTATCTCACATAGTGAGTGTCTGAATGTTATTCTGAATTGTATTCCTAAGCACATCCTGAAAGTAACTCTTCTGAAAATTTCACATTCTTTGCCACTGCACCATCTCCCTAATACATGTACATACTGATGACCCACGGTGTCCACTCAAGTCTCACTTTGATTGGTCTTTGTGGATGAAGTTCAGAATGGGGACATATGAATTGGGCTTGCTGTACGGTATATGTGTGTGTATGTGTGCTTGTGCGTGTGCATCCAGCTTTCCATCCAAAGCCATTTCTCAGACATTACAGGACCGATTTGTCTCAAACTTAGTATAAGGAAAACATGCTATAGCATACATATACCTGTTGATTTATGTCGGCATCCAATCCAGTAAGACCACCAGAGAACCTTTTTTGTACACTATATAAATGTAAATACACCCTGACTCATTTCATTTAAAAATAAAAGTACACGATAACTTATATGTGCATTTAAACAGAAACCTCCCCCTGATGATTATAAATCTATACAAATGTAAAAAAGTCAAGCTTCTGATCTGATGGGTTGTGATTTCATGTTTATGGCATCGCAATTGAATCTTGCACATGATGTCTGTGAATACATAGTGACCACTCTTTTAGTCGAAGGTAAACTTTAAAAATGCGTATTTGGTCAGAGAATGCAAATCTTTCAAAAATGTGCTTCCTGAACAATCTTTTGAACAACATGTAAATGCCACAAAATTGCCAATCATGATTATTCAAATTCATCACATAGTCCAAGCAGTGTTTACCCCAGCTGGTCAAATCAATATAATGCATGGATGAATCAGTGCAATAGTCTTACTAGTCTGCATAAAACACCAACAAACATATGTGTGCTCCATGAATGAACAAACAATACACGGTTTTACAAAAAGCAAATGTGTCTGTTTCTGTGTATTTCAGACCATTTGCAATATTGGAAGATCATTGAAACCCCTTGCTACATCAGTAATTTTGTTTGCTTGTGTTAATCACATGTATTTAATTTGGGAAAACTATAACAACCAGCTGCCAAAAAGAGGAGTACAATACACATCAAATTTTTCTGTCTTCAGTGTCGAAAGGCCTGCTAGTCGCTCCAAATTTTCGTCACCAGATACTGTCGCCAGTAGGCATAGAAGGCCCGAGCACCAATGAAGCTATCTTGACGGAGGGATTCTTCAGACTGATTTATACCCGGATCGATTTAAATCACACAATAAACTCCTATTGTTTTGTCTGCCTTTCATACCTGAGTTCCTGCTTTTAAATAAATCAGAATTTAAATTAAAAAATGGAAAAATACCACAAAAAAGAGAGAAATGTCAGTTTGGACAAAATATCATATATTATTTGGTGTACCTTACGTAATTCCCTAACATTAGAAGATTTCTCTCAGTTTGATTACCACCTACAAATGCATCTATGTGGTAAAGATGTAACTTGGTTTTAAAATTTAAAGTTGTGACCTTGTGACCCTACAGTTCAGGGTAATGTTAACGATTTAATGTTGATCAAAATAGAGGCTGCCAAAATGCCTAGTAAAACCACGGTCCAACGGACTGTGGTAAAACTGGCAAAAATAGACTTTGGGACCTTACCACGCATGCTACCAGTATGCATCACTGCAACCTTACTGTGACCTTTGTCCAGGTTCAAATCAACTTTGGCAGCAGTTCTTGTTATTTTAAGACTTGTGTTTAAAACATGCTTCAGTTTAATCAACTGGGGCTGCATGACCGTAGCCCAAATTCCCTCTTTTAGAAAATATTATCCTTCAAGGAAGAAAACAATTTCTTTTTGACTTTGAAATTCTGAAAGAGTATTCCTAATGATATTTAGATATAATTTTGTTCGAAGCAAAGTTTATAGAATGATGCAAATATAGAATGAAAAATGGTCAAAAATTACGGACTAAAATAGTACAAACCCTAGGGCTTTGAAATTTGGTTGTACATATGTGACAGTATGTTCTTTATTTATGCAAATTTAAGTGAGTTCCTAAGTAGCTGATATATTGACTAACATGGTAAACAAATTTCAAAAATTGTTTAATATTCTCCATTGCTGACTTTAAAAGTTGTTAGAGATATTCTCAAAGGCATTTAGAGGCATGTTTGATAGTGATACTCAAACAATTAAACTAAATGTGAAAAATAGTCAAAAAATTGCAAACTGAAATACTGAGGCCATAGGATTCAAAACTTTGTAGTAATATTTCTGTTTGATGTAAATTGAATATTATTTGAGTCAAATTGATAAGATGAAAATTATAAAAATGAGCAAACTTAATCATGAAAAGAGTCAAAACGGTAAAAATTGTACATTGAGACAGTACTCACTCTTTGACCTCACCATTTGCAAAATTGGTCTACAAAAGTTAGTGTGATCAAAATTAATGAAATGACTGATATGTAAATGAGTAAAACAGGCAGTGAAAAAGTACAACCTCATTTAACTAATTAATAGCCCAAATTTCTCCTAAATATATTTTCAAGTGATATATGACTGGAAGCACACTCTCATTTAATGGTGTATTTTTACTCTGACTGTTTTATATTAAACAAGGTTTTATAGCTACATGTACTATGTAGGTAACAGCAATGAAAGGTTACAGTGCTTGTCAGAGGAGTACAGGTCTCTATTATTCTTCTCAGTTTAACAATTTTTGTCATTCTTTTAAGGTAAAGTTATGGTGCAAATTGTACAACAAAATCCATATATGACCACCAATGAGACAGACTTAACATTACAATGTAATGTCAACTTACCCAGTGATGATGTCAGAATGAGATGGACATTGGATGGCACAGTTCTAGTTGATCCAGCAGTTCCTGAAGGTGGTATTGTGCATTTGAATTTGAATTCGACAAGTATAAATATGGACTTTGAACGCTACAGTGGTTTTTATGCATGTGTGGCTGCCGGTGGACAAGGATCTCAAGCTGTGACTGTTACTACTAGTATATCTGTGGATATACAAGGTAATTAATAATATTCACTTATTGCATTTGTCTGAGTATAGTAGACTGGTTTGGTGACATTAAAGGTATGCAGTCACCTGTTGTAATCTAAATATGCCCATATATGGTCAAAGGGGTGTTCCTTGGTATTCTAAATGCCCATGTGAGGGTGCTGTTTTTAAAAAGTGGCCACCCACTTAAAATCTTTGATTGGTTAGATTTTCTCTTTCCATGGTAACTGTGACAAAGTTGAAACAGGTGACAGTATACCTTTAAGCAGGTTATTATGAGGTTATCTTATAATTTAGCAACCACATATTTTGTGCCCCAAATTTATGCACATATATTGAACACAACTCTCCTATTTTCAATGACTTTCAAGCATCTATCTATGTTACTGCAGACCTCAAAAATTACTATTCCCGGCGTCAGTTGCTTGTGAATTGTGTTCAGGCAAATGAAATCAATAGTCTTCCTGTCCGAGGGGCAAGTGCATCTAAAGTGAATTGAATTAAGTTCTGCACAATTCAAGTTTGAAAATGTATTTGATTAGGTCTGTAGGTGAGCAAAAGTCGCTGAAGTCCTTAAAATATCAAAAGCTTGTGAAAATACTCAAAAATCAGTCCAGCAAATTGATAAACTAGATCACGAAATAATTGTTCTTGCTGTCGTAAAACATGAACAGTTGTTAAAAAAGATTTGCAACTCATGCTCTCTCTGACATACGGTATGCGGAGGGAACACATTGTTTTCCATGTGAGTTCTGTAAAGTGATATCCCCTTTATCCACCACAGTGGTTGCTAGTAACGTCTCAATTCTATTTGTTGTTTAGGGATTATCTCAGGGGATAAGACAGGTAAAGCAAAAGAAAACCAGCCTTGCAGAATCAGTCATCATTCAGCCTGTAATTGTTGCAAATTATTGTGCCTTCTTGTTGGCAATTCAGTGAAAACTACTTTGTTAGAAAACCATATTAGAGGCTCTCATCTTGGCAGAGACATCACTATCACCAGAACACAGTGGATGTCTCTTAAAAACCTCCTACAAGTGAGTCAATATCCTGCCTGTTCACTTGTAGAACAGACTGCCACTGACTTCAAGTGATACAATATAGTGATCTGTCTCTGCCAGGACCATGCTCCTCTTTTAAGTTTTTCCAGCAAATCTCACTTAACTGGAGTACCCACTTGAAGGCACAATAATACGGCAAGTTTTCAATCGGATTCGAACCCACAACATACGGCATCAGTCGCCTAGCTGAGAGGCACAATAATCTGCAACAATCACATGCATCATCAATATTGTCCCCAGGAATTTTTGCAAGTCTTGCAGCTAATTAGCATGTCAATTTGCATATTAATGTACATAAAATTAACATATGACCTGCAGTATATGTTAAGAGATTACTATCAATACCTTAAAATACAGCATAATATAGTAATGCTAGAGCTGTTATGAGAACTGAAACATGCAACGGCCCTTTGGCATAAGACAAAATACAGTATGCATATCGCATAACCAGTCGCATTTTTGGCGTACATATTGCAACAGCATCGCATCATTATTTTCCTACAATACATTTGCGTTGCATCGCATTCGCATATGCATATTGCATATGCATTGCATCAACTGGGGAAACATAGATTGCATCATTGTTGCAGACAAAGGATGCATTGCATCACATCAGTCGATCACCTCAGGTAGCATCACATCCCCAGGATTGCAGCTCGACAATGTACATCTCATTGAAAGTACAATTTATTCACTCGGTCAAATTTTACTGGTTCAAAAGCAAGGTCAAAGTGAATTCGTACAACATTTTTAATTTGGTAAATAAGTAGTAACACTTATGCTTCCTGCTCAAGAATTACGCTGAATAAAGTATTTTTTCTGTAAGTATGACATTCAACTATCTTTTTTACGCACATTTTGACAATGTCGTCCTCAGTCTATTGTTCATACATACAATTATTGAAAGATGGATGATTAGACATCGTGTGTGACTCGATGCGGCGGTGAAGCTTGGCAGCCATTTTGAAATCGTAACCGTATATGCAGTGAAAGTTCCGCGATTTCATTCAGTTGATTTTAAAGTGTGGCGAAATCTAAACTGTGTCTCCTAAAAAGCTTTTCCTTAAAAAATGTCCTATATGGCTTCTTCAGAAAACTGTCCAGTGATGATTGCTTCAAAGAGCATCGCTTCTGCACAATATGACGTTCGGTGATCGATTTCAAGTTCTGGACTTCGGTGAGGTAACAAGCAGCTCTGTTCAGTGCGAAATTCTGTAACTTCTGCAGCATAGTCAAAACTTCCCCGTTGGATAACTCGGAGCCGTCATTCGGGTCAATGTTTTTGGAGTCGTCATTCTCTTCTGCTTCCTTTTCTTCTGGTTCCCTGCTTTCACTGTCTTTGTTGGCGAGAAAATCCTGTATGATCTGATCCTCCCATTCCCCATCGTAGGTTGCTTCGGTGGGCAATGAGTCGTCGAAATTCAGGTACTGGTCGACTGTACAGTCACTGCAACCTTGGTTTACTGCCAGGATGAGTGTTCTGAGTTCGTTTTCATCTTCTATTTCTTCGCTGATATTGGATTCATCAGTATTGACCCTGGAGCCACCTTTGCAAAAACACTTTCTAATTGTTTCTTCTTTGGTCTCCCTCCAAGCACCGCTGATCCAATACACTGCGTCGAGTACATTAACGGACTTGGCGACTTCACTTGCACTCTACTTCACTTGAACTTCGATGTTGTTTTAAATCGTTGTCGAGAACCATTGGTATTTTCTTCGTACTGACGCAAGTATTCGGCCTTCTTTCTGATGATGTCAGTTGCCGTAGTTTTACCGATGCCATACTTTTGACCAAGTTTGCTGACATGTAAGATGTGTAGACCCTGCATCTAAGTTTAACCTTATCAGCAAGACTGAGTTCCGTTCTGCAGCGCTTAGAAGGTGGCTGACTCATGATAAACTAACGTAGTGTAGACGTACTGAGATGGTTTTTGTTTGTGTTGCAGTGATCGCTGTCGAACGCAGAATGACGCTGAACTCGAAATTTGCTCATTTTTATCATTGAAACTCTATTGTTTTACTGTCATAATCAAACGTCACCGAAAAGCATTGTCACACAGATGATCTATAAGTCGCCGCCCTCATCAACACAACATGTCCTGGAGCTTGGTGCTTTGTTTACACAGATTCACACCACGCCAAGAGGTGGCTCGTCAGAGAAGGGCTAACAAAGTGTTGACAAACCGTTGCTATGATCATACCTCAGAAGGCGTGAAAACCAAAATTAACATTCTGTGGTGGCAGTGCTTGATTAGAGGAGACGGGAAAAAGTCTGTGACATCAATAAGCGATGAGAAATAAAATGCTTTGAAGTGATTGGTTGATCTATCCGTGTTTAATTTTAGGGGTTGGACCAACCGACGGTCGGTGTTCAAAGTAAACAGTGGTCGGTTTGTCAAGGGGATTTTACAACAGATGCCTATGAGTGATTTTTTGTGATAATTTAGTCGGTCGGTGTTGACAGGAAGTCGGTTTAGTTAGAGGTCGGTTTTGCCAGGTTTCACTGTACAACTTAATCTTTAGACTACTAAAATATTTGTGACAAGCCTGACAAAATCTACCCTCTACACTTGGCTTGTCAAAAATATACAGCTTACACAATCCTAATGGATAACGAAATAAAGGTTGGTAAAATTGCAGTAATTTGTTTGATTAATTCTTGAGTGAAGGAAAACATTTTAAACAAAGGAGGCATGAAGTCAATTGATCATTATCAGTCAAAATGGTGTGAACATGCACTTGACATACAAAAGCCAAGGAATCTTTGTAAGATCAAGAGATCAGTGATGAGTAAAATGAAGATATAACATGTAAATTTGTGGTGGTCACTTGTCAGAATTCTTACAGAGTGAAAAATATTCATTTTATACTGCAAATAATGACATCACCTAATACAGTACTAAAATAGGGAAACAAAAATATTGGATCAAGATAGAAGTCAAATATCGTAGAAATGGGAGCTGAAGAATATTTAACTCTTTCATTATTGAGAACAGGGACAAGAGAGGGTCCAGCACAGAACTTGAAGTAGAATTTTTTGCAAATATGCACACTGTGCATGTCAGGTTTTAAAACCAACATGCACAACCTTTTCAGTAACTACACTAGTAGTGTAATCTTCAATAGTTTTTCAATGTCATTCCTCCTGTTGTACTCTTTGATCATACAATCATGTTTTGGGTCTTCTGCATGTTTTACTACTATTGAACCAAAGAGCAACAGCAGGATTCTGATGATCCTTACAGAAATTATTGTTATCAATGCTGTTTGAGTTGATGTAACTTTATTTGCATTTTTCAATGAACTTTGAAAAAGTTAAAATATTCCCCTGTAATAAGACAGATAGCAGAATAATTTGGCAGTATTAGATAAAAATTACGATATGTTTTACATGCACAGCATGTGTGTTAGTCTTGGATTCTACCTGTACCGTGAAAACATTACATAAATTTCTAAGTGCAGTGTGCACCTGGGGATTTTGAGCCCTAGTCACAGAATCAAATGTATCTACTTTGAAGAAGCAGACTGTTTTCTTTTCTGTTTCATCATAAGAATGCCAGTTTTGATAGTTTTATATCTTGTATAGTTTCTTTCGTCGGAAAGTAAATTTTATGCCCTCCCACGATCCATTACACTTTCTTGATGAGCACACACCCCTCAATACAAAGTCTCTCCATGATAGCTGTCCATGCTTTAACATGTACTACACAGCCTTTATTTATGAAGTGGCTGTAGCAGACAATACAACTATCATTTCTTGAAACACTGCTCTAGTCAACAATGGTTTAGTCAGACAATAGGCAACAACTTTAGTATATTATCTGATCATACAGGTCATCCTATTGTCAAAGTTTAATGTGTACTTGAGCTAAGGTTGGCAAGGGTCTGATAATTGTATGTTTAGCATTTTCAAAAATCACATAATATGTAGGGAGCTACTGAGATCTTTTACACAAAGGAATGTGGTAACAGTTTTCTGGCAATTGAAATTACAAGTTACATGTTTTCACTTCTAAATAACTTTGTTGATTTGACTGATTTTGTGAATTAGTGTTTTGTTTTACATTTTTGTCCTTGTCTCATGCTTTGAAAATATTCTTCATTAACACCTATGTACTGTTTTTACCAGTAATTGTATTTTAATAATATGTCCAATTTTTTTCATCAGTCCCTGCAACAATAACAGAAGCACCTGATTGGGCCAACTTGACACTTGGAGAGAATGTAGAATTCAGATGCACTGGTCATGGCAAACTATTACCCACAATAACATGGCATAGTAGTACAGGAAAATTGACAGCAGATGGAACAAGCATTAGAATTGAGGAAACTATTGAAGATACTTGGACAAAATCTAGTATGCTCACAATCCTGTCATTGGAAAGATCTGACAACGGCAGTTACTTCTGCCAGGTTAACAATGGATATCCAGATGTAACATCCAGTTTTGATCTAGTTGTGTTTGGTAAGCAAATCAAATATTTAAATCTCCACATAATATGGAAGGCAACTAGAACACATCTTCTATATTTGGTTTCTCAAACAATTCCATGGGCAGCCTGGTTGACTGTACCGGTATTAATTTCTCATTGAAACTTCTTGGTATTGGTAAATAACACATTGATCCAAAACACTTCAGACAGTGAGTCAGTCAAGAGCTTTATGTGAAAAGAGGAGGGACCTTATAATTTGTGAAGTATCACACAATATTTTTTTGCCCGATCTTTTAATTCATCCATGTTGGATAAGTTCATGCATTTTTAGATACTTAATATGTAGTACTGAGGAAAGAAAGCAATGAAAGTACACTTGTAATTTTTAGCTCACATTTGGAATACCAATGTGAGGTTATCATATAAGCTATATCGTATAAGCTCAAGGCAGTGGCGTCTGTCTGTATGTGTGTATAGTATGTCCGCCAACATCCAAAACTCACGAACCGCTGCACTTTTTAGCTGGGTGTATTGGTGTGTGGATGCATCCTGGGCTATAGATGGAATTTGCTCAAATGAAGTTTGCATTGCCCAAATTATGCAAATGAGCTTAAAAATATGAAAAAGGTAAAAATTACTAACCCAAGAACCGCTGTTTTGATTGCTTGGAAAATTAGTTTGCCAAGTACCTTTGGTAGACCTTATACAGTTTTATATATATCTTGAAGATATCATGAATTTGTATTTTTGCTGAAGTTTTTTGTTATTTTTATCATTTTAAGTAAAAATAACTTCTCTGAAACTGCCAGCCCAGTTTCTCTCAAATTTGGGTTGGATGTTTGCAAGGGTGTTACCTTTCTAATTAGTTGAAATTACGACAAAATTGGCAAAATTACTGTTTTGGGGCAATTTTTGTCATTTTTTGCTCACGTGTTCACACACGTGAGCATATGTCGCAGCGATGTCTGTCTATCTGTCTGTTGGTCCGATATCTCAAAAACGGCTGATCAGATCAGAATTAAATCTGGTACATAGATTCAGATAGAAATGGCAAGAACTGAGTAGTTTTTGGTGGGTGTGGCTTGCATACTTTTTGCTCATTTGCATAATTAATGATTTTAGAAAAAATGGATATACATTAAAAATAACTGGACACAATTTGATGAGATTTGCTACAAATGTTGATCACACCAAGATATATCAGCTGTTGGAACCATTACGGGGTGACGTGAAAGATAGTTGCTAATTTGCATATTTAATGAACTTTCCAAATTAGGGATATATATCTGATTTGACACGATCAAAATTGACCAAACTTTCTACATGTATTGAAGATACTATGATACAATATTATTGAAAGTCATTTAGCATTTTCTCTTCAGCCAATTCCTAATTTGCATATTTAATGAACTTTGCTAATTAGGGATATACATCTGAATTGACGTGACCAAAGTTGACAAAACTTGCTACATGTATTGGAGATATTATGATACAACATTATTGAAAATCATTAAAGATTTTTACTTCAGCCAATTCCTAATTTACATATTTAATGAACTTTGCTAATGAGGGATATATATCTGAATTGACTGGACCAAAATTGATGAAACTTGCTATATACATTAAAGATACTATGATACAACATTATTGAAAGTCATTAAGCAGTTTTTTTTCAGCCAATTCAGAATTTGCATATTTAATTAACTTTTCTAATTAGGGATATATATCTGAATTAACTCGATTGTAGTGGTTGAAACTTGCTGTATACATCAAAGATACTATGATATAACATTATTTAAAGTCAAAAGACATTTTTACGTAGGCCAATTCCTAATTTGCATATTAAATGAATTTTCATAATTAGGGGATATATATCTGAATTGAGTTGATCAAAATTGATGAAACTTGCTATGTACATTAAAAACACTATAATACAATATTATTGAAAGTCATTAAGCATTTTCTCTTCAGCCAATTCCTAATTTGCATATTTAATGAACTTTGCTAATTAGGGATATATATCTGAATTGACTGGACCAAAGTTGATGAAACTTGCTATATACATTAACGGAACATTATTTGTATCTTCTGACCTCATATTGTTGCAAACAAGTAGTTGATAATGTTATTCAACTCACTGATGTCTAAAAAACAGTCGACCATAGACAACTTCCATCCCGTTTGCATACACCGTATAGAAAAACCTTGGGTCTAAGGTTTACGGAGGGTACTGTTAACCTCAGAGTTGGCAGGTTGACCTGCTATCAGACCACACTGCTAACTGCTATCTAGGCCGCTGTAAGCATCCGCGTGTACAAAATAAACCACACGCAGTGACAGTCGAAAGCGCAGTATTGCAGTTTCGGGATCCCCTATTACCGAGACCGTTTGCTCAGTTACATTTTGACGGGTGTTTCATGGAGATCTTGATGGCCAATCCTGCTCTTAGATACACCATTCTCTCTGCTACCTCCATGCTGCGACAGAGCACATTTTAGAATGGGCATTTCAAATGCCTACCAGTACCAGCTGACAACGACAAGGCCTATAATTGCGGATCTTTTCATCTCGTTTGTTCCTCCATATGCATATGTAGACTTACCCAAAGCCTTTGGGCATAGAAATGTGAAAACAGAGTAAAATGAAGGGATATTTAACTTCAGTAGACAGTCACGTTATTGTCGAAGTGATCGCGAAATTGAGCAATGTACTTTGGCGACTGACACGTACATTATGTACATTGTTGGGTGAAAGCTAACTCTGCGTGGCAGGGCTGTGCCAAACCGCTCGCAGCACCAAAAACAACCCATTCTTAATCCCAAACTTGCATTGAGTTTCGTTTTCAAGCACACCCACCTCGCCTGGGTACACGATTAGTCCTGCGTACAGGTCTGTGTGTTCCTGGCGTTATACAGCGTGGAGGCTGTATGCAGGGCTTTAGGTACACGATGTGCTCAGCTGCGCTTCTTACGTATACGTAAAGCCCACTTTTGGGAGTGGGTTGGAGGCACAGAGGCCGTAAGCAACTGTCATTGCGATGTACTCACTTTTGGTTCGAAATGCGATTCAACTGATACAAATAATTACATGATGCACAGAGAATAACAGCATTCAAACAGATCTTGTGTTTCGAGAGGTGACTCCAATCGCGAGCAGTATCACAATGACACCGATGCTACACACTGTGCAGTGTTTAGTCCGAGTGCGATGTTTCCAGGTTAAACAAGTGATCATGTCGTGTTTGTAAAACGAACCAACGTAATAGCAAGAAAATGCCCTAAAAATCTTAAAAGTAGACGAAGATTTGCTAACGATCAAATGCACAGGAAATGCATTACTCTGTACCTGTTTCACTATCACCACAGCAATCTGACATCGTTTTAGTTTTATCATTGACCCAATTGCGTCTATGGTTTTATTTGTTTCACAGTCCGTGTCATCGATACTAACATCAAACTTACAAGCAAATGCCCTACTTAGATTTGACAGTAGTTTGTGATACGTGCATTTGTTTATGCGCCGTGTGCTCCTCGATATCCGTTGTACTGAAGTTAGTGTGTAGGTCACCGGCCATTCACATTCCAGCTGTACTTTGATGGTTGACGTATGCGTAGTATTATTGGTTATGTGCAGGGGTTCAATCATGGCAGTTGGTTCAAATAGCGCGGACGCCCTTACCAACATTGAACCTTGCCGTAATGAGCAAGAAGGTAGTTTTACATATCCTTGAAGCCGTCCATAGTCACAATTTAGGTCTCCCATTGATTTGACCGGGGATTTCAGTCATCGAAAAAATGAAAAACAAGTCAAAAGATACAAATAATGTCCCTTTAAAGATACTATGATACAACATTATTGAAAGTCATTAAGCATTTTTCCTTCAGCCAATTCCTAATTTGCATTTTCAATGATCTTTTCTAATTAGGGATATATACTGGGATTTACTTGATTAAAGTTGGCAAAACATGCTGTGTACATTGATGATTATACCAGGTTAAAACAATATTGAAAGTCATTTCACATTTTCATGTCAGCTAATTTATAATTTGCAAATCTAATGAGCTTTCACAGTTTGGCATATATAGTTTGAAGGACTTGGCTAAAGGTAATTACACTTGCTATATAAAGTGGTGGTACAATGACAGTAGTCAAAGAAGGTATTTTTATCCTAGCTAATTACGTATATGTATACTTTATGATCTTTCAGAGTTAATCAGCGGTGAATATTGTTCATTATGTTGATCATAATACTTTCAATGAAGTTGCAAACATATGGCAAAGGTTCAAATTTACACATAACTGCAATAATAATGAAACGTGAGCATTTTCAGTTCATATCTGGTTGGTCAAAAAATCGTAAAAAATCTTTTTCTTTAAACTGGTGGACAGACGGCTTTTATATTTGGTATACAGATTCCCAGGGATGACAGTAGTTTGATATGTTGAAATTGTCCTGAAATATTCAAATTTGTATTTTTAACACTTGTCCTTTTTGGTCAAGAGAACTTGTATTTTTAAGACAATGTTTTTATTTTTGGTCAAGAAAACTTGTTCTCAAAAACTACTCGTTTGATAGCTTTGTAAGACACAATGCAGCATCATGTTAATCAATATTTAATTTACAAATTATGTAATGAACTGTCCTTATTAGAGTGATATGTCCAGAGACACTTAATCCAATTACATGAAACTTTGCACAGATGTTGATCTCACAATGTTGTAATACAATTCATTGACACTTGGCGGTATCATTTATGAAATGTGGTACACATGATAATCAGTAAGTGTTATAATAGAATGCAAAAATGTTTGACAACATCCTGTTGATTAATTGCTAATTGACTTACTTAATGACCTTTTTTAATTAGGGTGGCAGCCCACATTGGTTGTATGTTTTCACTACCATGGAACTCAATCTTAGACCCAAGCAATTAACAGGGCTCTATCCTCTCTAAGGACTTGTAATCAAAGTACCCATTAACAAGTGGGGACTGTGTCATCAATGATGCCTGTTTTTTTTGAAACTTGGCACAAGGATAATACACTATATGCATATGGCCACTTTTTTTTGAGAGTATCCAATCATTTAACATTTTTACTATAGCGAATTACTAATTTGCATATTTAATGAGCTTTCCTTTTAGGGATATATAACTGTGTTGACTCCACAAAAGTTTGGGAAACATGCTAATATGTTCATTGAAGATACTATGATAAAATATTCCTGAATGTCACTTAGCAAATTTACAACATTTAGTTACCAATTTGCATATCGAACTGACTTTCCAAATTAGGGACATGGCTAGTAGGAAACTTACTTTGCATATTGATGAGACAGTTGTAATGTATTTGTGAAAGATACTTTGCATTTTCATGTCAGTATATTTATAATTTGCATAACGAATGAGATTTCACAGTTTGGCACATAAAGCTTGACGAACTTAACCAAAGGCAATAACACTTGCTATATACATTGATACAATGACAGCAGTCACAGAGATTTTAGTATTTTCATTTTTAGCTGATTACATATTTCTATACCTAATGACCTTGTAATTAATGTATGTTGAATATTGGTCATGATGTTGATCATGATCAATTGAAATTATGAACTTGTGGCTAAAATTTTAATATATAGACAACTGCAACATATATACTGAAACATGTGAGCAATTTCAGTTCACATCACTGGTTTTTCCATGTATGTATGTACATGTCTGTCTGTCTGTCTATCTTTATGTATGTATGTGTACATATATTATGTGTTTGTATGTGTATGTCTATTTGTGAGGAACGATGTCTGTGCACCCAAATATTTTTAGAACCACAACACTCACAGACTCGGTATTTGGTGTGTAGATGCATCATATGATTCTGGCGAATTTATTTTTTGTTTATTTTTCTGATACTGTTTTAAGTGTGCAAACTACCTCAAAAAGCCAGTTTTGTCAAAAATGTTTGTCTTCAATCCCCTTTGTATAACTCAGACAGTCTTTATATTTGATATACAGTTCCATGGTTATGACCTACAGTAACTCAGATTAGATCAAACTGTAATGAAGTATGCCAGTTTGGTCATTTTTAGTCAAAATATCTTTCAAAATCTTCTTGAAAACTGCTCGTCAAGACAGCCTTCATATGGGTGTACAGGTTGGCAGGATTACCTCAAGATTTGTCCAAATTGCAATGAAATGGGCAAATTTATCATTTTATGTCAATTTTAGCTCCCATATGGCCATATTTATATGTGCCAATGGAAGCTATACTTATAGGTTGGAAAAATTACTTGTATGTATGTATGTATGTATGTATGTATAATAATCGCAATCATACCAATCCATAATCCAATGACAGTAGGTCAGAATTCGCAAGACAATAGTTGTAAACATAGACACAAAACAGCACAGTACAGACAGTAAATAGACGGTACACAAACAAAGTCATAATATGAAAGAAAGATATATGGACCTCTGGCCAGAAGACCAAGAAGTGATGTCCGGTGTTTCGAAAATAGTAAGTGCATCCTGCCCCACATGTGGCACCCGCCATATATCAATCTATAAGTCAGATAGGTAGTGGTCGCTAACTAAGGCCCAATGTCACCGATGCCATCAGTGATCATTTGTCGAAGAGAGATATTGTATTTATCTACCAGCTTGCGATACCTGCCAAAAAAGCGTTTGAATGTAGAGACAAGTCTTGCTCTGGTGTAACCTTGTTTTAATAGTTTGTAAGAGAGATGGCCATGTCTCTCTACAAAATCACCATATGAACTGCATGCTCTAGCATATCGAATAAGCTGGGAAACATATACCCCATAAGCTGGTGAGAGTGGAATATTACTTATGAGGTGTGGAAAATTGATGATACTAAAGTTGAAATCATCTCTCTTGTCATATAACCTAGTAGAAAGGTGACCATTAGAGTCAAATTCAAGTAAAATGTCCAGATATGAAGCAGAAAAGGTGGTTTCTGTAGTTTCTTTAATCTCCAATTCTGGAGGATAAATCATAGCGAGATATTTACTGAATTCAGAGTTATTCATAGAAATAACATCGTCAATGTATCTTTATGTTAGATTGAAAGTTCGAGCTACAGAGACCTTTTTCTGTTTAATTAAGTTCTGAATAAATTCTGCCTCATATGAGAACAGAAACAAGTCTGCAAGCAAGGGAGCACAGTTAGTGCCCATAGGTATTCCTATACACTGTTGGAAAATGTGTCCTCCAAATTCTACAAATATGTTGTCGATGAGGAAATCAAGCATACTGATAATGTCTTTCTCGGTATAAACACGTTTTGTATGTATGTATGTATGTACAGTATTTATGTATATATGTAGGTATGTGTGTCTGTCCACATCAAAAACTCCTATGCCGCAGCACCTACCATCTCAATATTTGGCCAACAGGTGCACCCAGGGGTGGAGATGTGAACTTGTTCAAATGAACATGTCAGTGACAAAAATATGCAAATGAGGGGAAAGGGACAATCCTGCAAATTGCTAAAACTCTTAACTGTAGGTCAGATCGGAATGAAAGAAAAATCTGCTCTGAAATTGCTGGTCTGATTGCTCTGAAATTTGACATGTACATTCATAGGAATGATCTACATAGTTTTGTTCAAATTTTAAGAAAGTGCAATATTGTATTGTAAGCACAACATCTGGTCCAAAACAAAGTGCCAAACATCTCATTCTTGAATTTCCTGTCAACATTGCAAAAACTTGCGAGTCACTACACATTTTACCTTTGTAATTGGTGTTGAGATGCCTGCAAAACTGTAAATGGGAATTTTTTCTTACGAAGTTATCATTTACTCAATTTGTGTTAATGAGCATCAAAAGTGTGAACTTTGTGAAAATCTCAGTAACTGTAAGTCAGAATTTCAAATGTTTATGATGATTTTATAGGAATTCAAGCTTTCTTAACACTACTGCGCATGCTCAACCACATTACAAGTGTTGCCCATGCTTCCACAGAAACCCACTTTGTTCCAAGCGGCCTTGTCAATCCAAACCAGGCAACTCTGTGAAGAAACTTGAAATAATTAGGCAAAATTCTGAGTTTACAGAGAAATAAAGTACAGCAAGCACAACACTGAAGTGCAACATTAATGAATTACCTTTGTTTACCTCAAATATTTTAAACATGATAAGAATCAAAGCATCAAGTTTGTGTACAGCATTTTTTTTTTGTTGGTGTTGCTTTCTCTTATAAAGATGAGCAACTTCAATTAAAGTGTCAGCATTTCTACTTTGCACAATGGTAGCCAGATAGAGATGTGTGTTTATTTTTGTTGTCATTCTCAGTGTTTCCTTTATTGTTGTTATTGTATAGAGTAAAAGAGAATTATGAGCATGTCAGCACATAAACTCTGAAGTACAATTTCTCTGAACCAGATTCTGAAATATCCTGAACAATTGGATATTATGAAATCTCAACTGTCTATACTTAACACCACAGTTCAAAGAACCACAAAATACATTACATCTTACAAATTGTATCAGTCTGTACTTGGTATATCAACAGTGTACATACTGATCAATGTGAGGCTAATACTCTCTCAGTCATTTTCCTCATATGCTTTGACCAATTTCACTTCAAGATTTCTGTCAGTGGGTCCAAATTTATGAGTTACATGGGGCATGTGTCACTTACAATAACTTTTTGGTAAAATGTAGAAGTTGTATAGTAGCTCATTTAGATCATAAGGTATGCAGTGAATATGGCACACTTGTGAAGTGCAACCTAAATGTGAATATTCATATTTTTCTGGAGCAGAGAGTGTTTCTTGTCATAGTTTTGTAGATATGTTCTTTCATTATATGTGTATACTAGTGAATCCATTTTAAGTGTTCAATTTTGAAATACTTTCTTTTATGTCCAATACAGAGAAACCTGATCCTGTCGATATATTGAGCTTTACTGCAAGCAACTCAGAACATATTAAAATCAAGTGGGAGGTGACATTTACAGGGAACCTAGACATTGATTCATGCAAGATTGAGTACAGCCGAAAAACGAATGAATCTTGGACAGATTGGATGGTCTATATGACAGTGCATAATGGTGGCCCAATGTACATGATAACAATAGAGGGACTTCAACCATACACACTTTATAAAGCAAGAGTTACCTGCAGTAATGCACTAGGATCAAGTGAACCAACAGAGAGTCGAACTGAACGGACTAAGATCAGAAGTAAGTCATTGGTTAATAGCTGTGTGTGCAGGTTAAATTCATAATTTTCACAATTTGCCTTTTTTGTTGTACCAATTGTTGACTGGTGATCTGGTGATGAGAGGAATTAGGTCGCTTGTAATAATTTGTTATTTTCAGATTAGAGGTAGAAAGAGTGTCTGACATTTCAGTACACAGGCAGTCGTTGGCAGAGCTAGAGAGAGGTTGAGTCCATCATTTTGTTACTGTAAGTGGATGGACCGGGCTGGATGATAGATGTTGTAAGTGAGGAGAGTAGTGACGATGCTCATAACTTCTTCCAGGTTTCTTCATAACATTGTGTGAATAGCAACACAAATGTTGAGAGTATGACTACATGTACGTGTGTGGACCATGATGATTTCCCTTAATAGGTGTACAGAGCACATAAGCTGCTCTTGGGAGAAGACATGAAGTAGTGGATTGAGCAAGCTCGGCTGTGGTGCTAGTGTGGTAGTGTTAGTTTGACATTTGTCAAAAATCTTGCGTATGAATAGTGAAGCATGCAGTGCACTGTGCCGATGCCAAACCACTTGCAGCATTTTTAGGCTATGTAATCACGGTCCAGACTTAGCTTATATAACTTTCATTCAGATTAAAATAAGCATTCGCAAGATACATGTAGTACATGTACAGGTTTTTATGTTGACATGTTTCTAATAGAACAGAAAACAAACGAAACCCAATTGTTTTTTTATATTTTTGAAAATATGCAAATTAGCTCAAAAAAAGTTTTTGGTAAAAAATCTTCTTCATAGCCGCTGGTCAGATAGCTTTGATATTTGGTATACAGTTGCCGAGGGATGACTAAACTTAAATTTGTTCAAATTGTGATGAAATATGGAAATTTGTATTTTAAGAAAATTTTGTCATTTTTGGTCGAAAATTTATTTTATCAAAACCGCTTGTCTGACAGCTTTGATATTTGGTATACAGGTTCATAGGGATGATCCAACTTAGATTTGTTCAAATTGTGATGAAATATGCAAATTTTGTATTTTTAAGGAATTTTTCATGGTCAAAAATTTATTTTATCAAAACCGCTTGTCTGACAGCTTTGATATTTGGTATACAGGTTCATTGGGATGATTTAAATGCGATATATTCAAATTATGATGAAATCTACAATTTTGTATTTTCTGGCAATTTTTGCTATTTTTTGTCGAAATAATTATCTCAAAAACTCATGTGATAGCTTTGACATTTGGTTCAGTATACAGGCTCCTGCAGATGAACAAAAAATGATCTATTGAACTTATGACGTACCTTTAAGAGCTTCAAAATTGCTGATCAGACAGATTCGATATTTTGTATGCAAGTAGTTCCCCGTCCATAGGGGTGAAATATTTTAGATTTGTTCAAATTTTGGAAAATTTGCCATTTTTGGTCGAAATTTTTGTTTCCACATATTTCTCAGTTCTTGTCTGATGCCCTTGACATTTATTCAGAATTCAAAAAGTTATTTTATCTAGCATATTCACAGCTTCTCTGAAACGCTTCTCCAGTTGGCTTCAAATTTTTTATGCACTAGTTCAAACATCCAAACCATAAAAATATCTACAGCTTTTTCTGAAATTTGCTTCAAATATTCATATATGTGCCATGTTCATCATTATTCCTTTATTTAAAAAATCAGTCACACTTATTACATCAAGTGTTTTCATTACTTTATACACATGGCGATATCAGCCCCTTATACCGGTAGTTGCTTTTACATCCACGTGTATGGTTGTATATTTTATGTTAGAGGCTGATCGCTAGGAAATTATGGACCTACAAGACAGATCT
>LD348129.1:39862-50031 GCA_001465055.1 Ptychodera flava
GGGGGAAATACATATTATCTAATATTATACTTTTTACGTCTTCAAGTCTATAATAGCTACAGGGACATTGGCCCTATGTTTTGATGTAAGTTGCCATTAACTTTCGTGTTCGCTGGTAGTGTGAAACTTCAAAACCCAGGAGTAATTTCCAATTGCGACCAGGATATGTACATACATCTGATTTTAGTCTTAGTGTACATAGCAATACCTCATCATTGTTTTAGTGAAGTGTACCTGAATAATTAGAAGTTTCAGTATCTGTGAATATTTTACTTTTGCTGGCATTGATCGCATTTGCTGTTTCTCACGGATTTTCATAGGTGGCTCTACAATTCATACCAGCAGTATACTCATCGGAATGGCAATGGCCAGTTCCTGAAATTCAACCTTTGATTTTGTTGGTAGAATGGTTTTTGAATTGAATTTGCACCTCAATGAGGGTGTGCTGATTTGTCTATTTTGCACACAGACTACAAGTTTATCAACTCGGGCAAGAATGGCCATGTTGATTTCAAGGCCTGAGGGCTTGATCTTTGCTGTCTAACTAACAATATCATTAGTAATACGTAATAAGCAGGTTGCCCTTTTTTGTTTGATGCTCATCTGCTCATAGAGCACCTATATTGACATAATGTGTTTACATGGTGTTAGTCCTTTTTTTCCATTGGAAATTTTATCAAATTGGTTAATTAGTTCTCACAGATGTTTGAATGAAGATATTTATCAGTGTCATTCGAATTAATTGCTAATTTGCATATTTTATGAACTTTCTAAATTGTGGGCTATCCCCAGAAATACTGTAATACTGCGTGAAGATGTTAAGCAGTATCATGTCAATTAAGTGCTAATTTGCATATTTGATGAACTTTCATAAATAGTGTGATATATGTTGAAATGCATCAAATTTAAGAAAACATGGCAAAGATTTTGACCTTTTGATAGTGTAATGGCATGCATGGATATTTTATCTGATAAATGAAAAGGACATGATGAAGAACTGGGTGTAATTAATAAGCTCTAAGATATTGAGGAGAGAGTCTAGTTTGAGGGCCCTGTAGTGTTCTTCATATTTGTATTGGAGTAATTAACTGTGTCAAACACGAAAATGCAAAACCTAGTCAAGACCTTTAAATGACCAGGAATGCAATAACATGTAATTGTGACTCATGCATGCATTCTTTCAGTGCAGATTTTAGCAATCCTTCGACTGATCAAATATTCCTGTAGACAGGCTACCCTGTACAGGTACAGAAACAGTAAGCATACCAACTCTGATATAAATTACAATATCGACATAGTTAGTATAAATAAAATATATCCTATTCTGATTATCAGTGGATACCTAATGGGGAGAATTGTGATGACCTTTAAGCCTGACAATCATGATAGTGTGATGTAAGTTTTCTAATATTAATGACATTGTTGCAGGTCCTGATCCTCCAACAAATGTCGCTGCTGAAGCAATATCTGAAAGTGCACTGAGGGTGACATGGACAGCACCAAGGGTTACTCATGGTGTTCTTATTGCATACAAAGTGTACTATAAAAAAGAAACTGATGATATGAAGGAGGAACTGCAAAGTAAGTGTAATAAGTGTCTGTTTTAGATCCTGAAATGTGCACCAATTTTTGTAGAACCAGTAGTTTTTCATTATAGACCGAGTAAAACGTTTGTACTCAAATGATGCATTCACCTGCACTTTTCTTTATTTATCCTACATTAATGACTGGTACAAACCTGTTGGTATGAGTAACTTTTATTTTTTACATTTTATATTTTTCAACCGTTGTCTTTGTGTATATTGTTCAAACATTATGTAAAAAAAATCATGTAAGACATCCTTCTCTCTGCATGAAAATTAAGGATTTGTGTATAGTCCAAATATCAGTATTTCAATGAAGTATAGTGATACTGTCCAGCTCCCATTTGGAGCTTATCTGATACAAAGTAGGTAGAATGTCCAGTTTGTCTTTTGTGTGACACAGCAAACTCATGTGTTCTTCTTTCTTTCTTAATAGCACGTGGTACCAACACTAGCTTCCTAATAGATGGCTTGGATGCTTACACAGTCTATAACATAGAAGTGACTGCAATGAACACTGAAGAAAATGGTACTGACACAACAGAAAGTTCACCCTCAGAGATAACTAGTCGACGTACATTGGAAGGAGGTACGTAAAACAGGATTTGCATCACTTAAAAGTGTTTTAATATGGTCAGCAGGTATATATAATTAAACATATCATCTTTTCATTGCTTCTCAATGTATACATAGTTGTGGCATAAATGTGTTGCAATCCTCATAAGTCACCACCTCTTATTGGACATAGCAGTTTGTATATGTAAGATGCAAAAGTGTGCATTTCAAATACCGTAATGTCCAGTACACATTGTTTGACATGCTACATCTTTGAACTACTTTTATGGAAAAATGATGATGTATGAAGCATCAAAGCAATAAGAAATTTGGAGTCAGTGTTTGCCAATAATTATCTTTTAATGTTTAAGTCTACCAACTCAAACTCTCAGACTGTATCTCTTTGCACATAGTCTTATGGTAGAATAATTTTACAGTAGCAGGTTCTAAAACTTATCTTATTTTAAAAGCCTTATTATAGCATATAGCGTTAGATTAATAAATGGACACAAGCCGGTATAAATTGCCCATCTGTGCTTCACAAAAAAACTGAAAGTGCATTTAGTTGAAGTATACTGAGAAGCTAATTGGTTTTATCATTTCTCATCAGTTCCAAGCAGGCCAAACATTGTGACATTTGTGAATAGGTCATCTTCTGCTCTTGAACTACTCTGGAAGCCACCAAGTGTTTTGAATGGAATTACAACAAGATATGAGCTTGGACTGATTAAATTTGACAAAGCTGGAAATCCAGGTGTTGAAGTCCAGTCACATACATTCAATGATGTAGAGAATCCAGAGGTTGTATTGACAGATTATACCCATCCCTTCATAAGTTTGATTCCAGACACCAAGTACATGGCAAAAGTAAGTATACCCATTGCCACTTTACTGTTGATTAAAGTCCACTTTATGCAGTCAGAAATTCTGTTTGTACAAAGGCAAAACTAGCTCTATCTGGGGTTGTAAATGAGAGTTTACAATTGGCACACTGTGTTCAAGATTGAGATACAATGTAACATTACCATGCACTGGTCCATGAACAAGTCTTGTTTCAGACAACTCATTTGTCCTATCTATACGTATATACCATAATCAAACAAAAAAAAACTGATGTCATTGTAATTTTACAGACTATTGTCCATAGACCAAATGTGAATTTTCTTGTATATATTCTACCTTATCAAAGTTTCTTGTTAGGTTTAGGAAAATCAGTGCAGTTGATTTCAAGTTCCCCAGACACAGTCTGCATGTGATTTCAATTTCCCCGGACACACTGTCTGCATGGGACACACAAGTTTGTGTGATTCTATAGCAGTGATCTCATAAATGTGCTTTGCCTCAATAAACTAGTTATCACATACATGTAGAGGCTTTAGTGAATGGACATGGTATCTTATGTGGCAATTTTTGACACAGGGTGCCAATCGTTAGCTCTGATTTACAACCCTTGGCAGGATTTGTCTTTTTACAAGCAGAATTTCTGACTGTATCAAGCAGGTTTAATCAACAGTAAAGTGGCTACAGGTGTATTAACAACTAGATTGTTCATCTGACTGCCAGAATATTTAGCATGACAATTATTTGAGAAGAAATCCTCATCAGTAATTCCTATATGTCTTGTTTATTTTGTGAATAGAGCTGTTTCCCATATGTTTTACATTTCTGTTTCTATCATTAATATGCAATATTTTCTGAGGAGTTATTGTTGACCTTTGGGAAAAATAATGTTGCGACATTAGTACTTTGTTGCCACTACTTATTACACCAAAGTTTTGAATCAAACTGTAAAACATCACATGTCAATGGATCACATTTCAAATTGCAGCATGAACTTCAAATTAGTGCAAAAAGGGCAATTTATGATTATTTCTATTTGATGACTGTCACATTTTATAATTTTAGCTAAAAATTACATTAAAGGTAGTATGCACCTCAAAAGTGGAAGATTTAAACTTTCGTCCAAGTATTCCTCAATGAAAGTTTCAACCATTCTCTCACCAAATCAAGAATAAAAATCAGGTGTCATCATGCAAAGTTTGGTACTAGTGAAGCAAATTACCTAACATTTATAGATTTCTGAAATTCAAAGTGGCTGACATCCCTGTGTTGACTCTACAGGGAAAAAATAAAATTTTCGATTTTCAAAAAATTAAGATGGCAGAAGTTTTTTCTCGCTCCAAGAGCTTTAAATGAGCCCCAACAAGTGGTAGACCAGAAAAGAATTGTAAAACTGAGAATCTGAATATCTGTCCATGAGGCACATTTTATTAAATACTAGGTGCAACAGGCAACACAAAGTGAAAACACATACCGGTATGCATTTAAGTGATTTTTAGCTCATATTTGGTTTTATATATAAATACCAAAAAGAGCTTATATGATGAGTCTAAATGTCTGTATATTTGTGGGTATGTGCGGATGTATGTCCGTCACACACAAAGGCTCCCATACCGCCAAAGCTACCGTCTCAGTATTTGGTGTACAGGTAGATGTAGGGGTTGAGATGTGAATTTGTTCAAATGAACACATCAGTGTCAAAAATGTGCAAATGAGGTAAGAAAAAGGGAATTTCTGCATGTGTGCAGGAGTGACAGGCAAACTCCACTTATCGTGAGTCATTTCCTGTCATTGTTTATGAACTGTTACATATTAGCAGAACTGCCCAAACCATAGACAGTAGAGGGGAGGAAGACCGTCAGTAGAGGGGAGTTGTTTATGAACTGTTACATATTAACAGAACTGCCCAAACCATAGACAGTAGAGGGGAGGAAGACCGTCAGTAGAGGGGAGGTAGAGCGTCCATGGTCAAACTAAGAGGGGCTAGCTGCCTTTCAGCTACATGCATGTTGTTTCAGACCTTAATTAATTTTGTCATTCTTGTTTTTCTGGTAAAATATTTCTTGTTGTTTTTCTGGTTTGTTGTTTTCTTGGTATCTGCTATCACTTATGCATTTTGTTCTGCAAGACTTCAATATTGATGTTAAGAATGTTCAAATTATTGAGCTCAATATTCCTTCACTTGGTAGAAAGTTACTGAACTATTGATAAATGGAAAAGTGCCACAAATATAAACACAATAAATTTGCTTTACACTTCACAAGACCAAATAACTAGTACTGGGCCAACACCTAGCTGTATTACAATTTACATCACCTTAGAATGTATATTTGTATTTATTAGACTGTGGTCCAGTGTTCGTAAAGGGCCGATGAAATGGCCTTTCTTCTCAGTGCATTTATATATTCATTAGAATAACTTCAAGGGAGTTATTCATGTATTTTGACCAAGCCTAGCCCTAGGTAAGACATGTCTGGCAGTAGCAGACAGCATTGCAGGAGGCAGTGGTCACTTCATATTCAAAGTAGGGATAGGGACCTGGAACAAAACTGAAGTGATTCTCCTCAAAATAAGCCAATAATCTTTACGGCCCTGATACGGCTTTTGCGGCCCCAGGTCGTGCGGCGGAAGGGCCCGAGCGTGCGAGGGCCCGTACGCCATACGCCCAAGGGCCGCAAAAGCCGTATCAGGGCTGTAAAGGTTTTATCATATACCTTATGGAATGATAAGCATATAGTTTACATAATATTCAGCATCGTTTTGCAGATAAAAATGCGTGCGATATCAAAAATTCATCGCCATTTGATTCAATATTTTAGAAAAGCGATGGCCGCTTCCCGTCGCGGATTGACATACATAATGACGTCATTTGTTTACCTGTAGAATTCTAGAACGCGCGAGCAACGTTCGTAGGCCTCCTAGTACATGACCAACAGGCTCAATATAACTTACAATAAATTGACATCAGGCTTATCTTACACCTCGATTTCAGCCTGGATCACAGGCACGCATGTTTTATACACAGGGTTTCACTAGAATTTAGAAATACAAGCAAATGTCACCGGCGCGGATCCACTGTCGCCACGCGCCACTACGATCTGAGCGAGTATACGTTTTCCTAAGCTCGCTCTGGCTTTGTGTACGAATGGAACGTTTGCGGATAGCAACGCGCGTAGTAACCAGAATTGAGTTAGTTCAGAAATGCACGCCATTGCCCATATTTGGGCACTGGGCCGGGGCGTGATACGTAAAAATAATGCACGGATCTGAGGGCGCTACCTCCCATAGGTTTACTCAGGCACGTGAATGTAGGTATATGATAATGGTGAAAAAACAGAGGAACTATCTCATAGTCTGACTGTCGCTACCAGTGGAGGTGTAAAATACTGTTATGTGCTTGCAGAACGGGCAGTCTTTGGAATGGTGACTCAAGTAAACTGGTCAAACTTTTATTGAGTGTGAATTTAAACACTTGTATTTGTCTGTTATGCAGTAAACATGCACAATAAATGACTGCAGAAATGAACATTTCACTTCCATATGTCACAAGGAACAATTGTGGCGTTTGTGTACAAGACCATTTCATTGGCCCTTTAAGATGTGCATTTCATTGAAAGGAACAGATGTCAATGTATTTCCTTTTAATATTAGGGAATAAAAGAGAGGCTCATTAGTTTGTCAGGCAAAGCCTCTGACTGGAGACCCAAAGGAATCTTTTCAAGTTTGGATGTCACCAAACATGGAGTTGCCTCTGTACAATATCAAAAGTGGTAAAGGGCAAACTCCAAAATTATCCGATAATTAGTACAATTTTCTATACAATAGTGAGCAAACCTGATGAAATATATGTATGTACATATATGTATGTATGTATGTACATGTATGTACATTGTATGCCAAAGTACTGTACAGTTGTGATTCTTTGGAAAATGTCCAAAATTTGTAAAATACACACGTGTAGGTACTTATATGTGATATTTCTTTTTTCAAAAATTACAGGTAATTGCTTGTAACAGCCTCCACTGTGGTGGTGAGGACACTAAAATTGCCTTTACAAGTCATGGAAGTAAGTGTGCATCATTATCCATTACGAGACTACACTCTGTTGAACCTTTCACAAAATGCGGTATTTTTAGTCACTTTCAAGTAGACACTATGGAAATGGGGAAAATAGCGTATAAAGATGCAAACATTAGTTAGGTGAACCTGAACATTGATCTAACTTTTATTCTGTTCTAGAACCATCACCACCTAGAAATGTCAGGCTTTGTGAAGATAGTGGTCTTGATTCATTGAACTGCAATGTATGTTGGCAGGAACCAGAAGACACAAGTGGAATCATTACATATTATAAGGTATTTGTCATATACTGTGCATGCTCACCGCTTAATGTGATCATACATGTATTATGTTTGTTAGACAACCATTTTATGCCACTTCCTATATATCAAAACCCAGTAATACATACTGTATATGGATATCTATTGATTTCAATATGCAGTATCGATTAGCACACAGTGTTTAATTAAGACCTAGCAGACCGCAAATTTGGAATGCTATAAAATTCTGCTAATAAACTGTGAACATGCAAGTCTTCCTTAAATTCTTCTCTCAACTGTTCCCTCCTAATTCCTTGAAAACAGATCTATGCTCAGCATTGATAACAGTACTGTGGGTAAATTTGCCCTAATTCTAATGGTGAGAGGGCAAAATCTGTTGTCAGTGATCCATTTAGCACTTTGTCATGTTTTATACCTGATTGAATAGAACCTGCACGTTCACAATGCAGCAGCAACTGTTCAGTATGGTGAAGATTTGGAGATAACATGCACATATTACAAGATGCATGTCATGTGAACAACCACCAACTACTGTTACAGTTGCATTAGGTCTGACAATTTTCAGTAATTCCAGCACAAATGGAAAATTCAGAAAATGTACAAGCAAATTAAGCTACACTGCTGTCCCTAGATGTGAGATTACTACAGCATGTACATTATAACAAAAGCAACTACGGTATATCCTCGTACAATCTATAAATTTACCTTTCAAACAGATTCTTTTCTAAATAGGAACAAATGTATACATGTAGAGTGTATGTTAACAACAGCTATAAGCCACTGGCATTTTGGATTGAAAAAGAGAGATTCCTTTCGACTCATGTAAGATGTAATCTTATACTGAAAGAGATTGCACTCTGGTGTACCAGTCATACAGCGTTTCACTCAACAGAGAATGACAATCCTTTCTTTTCCAGTTGGAGTACAGCATACACAAACAAACTCTAGGAGGTTTCGATTCTGCTGAAGAAGACAATGGTGAATGGCAAACGTCTGGCACTTCGAGCAATTATTCAGTATCCAAAGCAACTTTACGCCCCTTCTCAGATTATCAAATTAAAGTAAGAGCGGCGACTTATGCTGCAGAAAGTGATCAAAGTACAGATACTGTCAGCTGCAGAACTCCACCAAATGGTAAATAAATACTCTGACTTCTTGCAAGCTCAAGTGTGACTGTGAGGCAAATATTTACAAAGAGCAGATTCCTACACACCTTAACGTAGCTTGCGGGTAACGCGAATATTCGTACTGCGCATCAAATCTGCGCACGCGTACGAACGTTCTTTCTGAAAGCGTTCTTTCCGGAAGTGGTCTTTTTGTCGCATACAATTACTTTGAGGTGCGACTTTCACATTTGGTTTGTCAAAACAGTTCACACCAAGATAGCAAACTTTGTGTAACAGGCCCGTTTTAAGTGTGACAAATGTGGGATTATTTGCAGTATTTAAGTGAACTAAACTTTATTTAATACCTATTAAAAAAAGTTTTGAATATCAAATTAAACAGGGATCTGTCGCTAGAGGGCGCTTCAGTATAGCATTTTTTGTATTAAAAATGCCCATATCTTAAAAAATTGCGCGGTGACCCCCATTTTTTTCGTTTGATTCGAAATCCATATATTGTTGGGCTTAATTTACGAGAGTTTAAAGAAAACGTAGATTTCAGATCATGACATTTGTAATGAAAATATCAAAATTTGGCCAAACTTTGCTCTTTTTATAAAAGCACTATTCATGGAAACGTTGCTATATTTTCTGATATTTTCAAAAGCAGATCACAAAACTAATACAATACAATACGGGAACATGTGTTGTATAAAATCTGTTAAATTGTTTTTACTATATTTCAGTTTTATTATTCAATAACACCAGATAATCGAATAATACAACATTTTAACCGATTTCAGCTAAATGTTTTCGCGGGACAACATAGAGGGCGCCATATCTCCAAAATTTGCATGGGGACCCCATCTTTTTTTCTCATTTTTTAACATTTCATCTCATCCTAGACATCTCCTGAAAGTTTCAGAAAAATCCTGATTAACGTCACTGTTACCCGCATTCTACCTTAATACACAATGCCTGTCCTGTGAAATCCCGAATTTAGAGTTAAGTGAATAAAAGTGTTAATAAAATGTCATGTTACTAACCATCCAAACTGATCAGATCCATCAAGGGTACTGTATTTGTGACTGTCAATAGTTTCATTTTCATGAAAACAAGTAAATTTTCTTCTTTTTCTCCTGCCTACGGTATTTGGAAGAATAAAGTATAAGCCTTTCATACCCCAGGCGTTGTGTAACAATGTACAGTGCCATTGTTGGCAAATAAATTCTAGTTCCGAATCAAACGAAAATTCAGTTTTCAACGGTAACATTACACATTGTACACATATACAAGCAGAATTGACAAGATGAACCCTGACATTTTGATAATGGAATGAGAAATTGTATTTTACAAGTAGAATAAAACAAATTGAAAATAACTCAAATTATGGATGCTATCCTCTAAAACATCAGCTTCAATTCACTTACAAAATCATAGACATAAATTTGCTGGCATGTGAGGAGAGTTTTTGAACTAATTGCCATTGTGGTGTCAAATGAACCTTTAACTCTTTCACAGCCACACTTTACCAGAACTGCGATGTTTCAGATGGCTGACTTTGACCTCCATACAGGAAGTTAGGTTTAAAAGAGTTAAAACTGACAACACTGATTGTTTTGCATCCATCAAAGTGAAGTTCAAAAGAGGATTCTTTATCAATTCATGTCTTTTGTATCCACAGAACCACCTTCTATAGCACCACCGCAGACCGTTGATGACAAAGGACCTAGAGCACCTACACACAC
>LD348135.1:0-32499 GCA_001465055.1 Ptychodera flava
CTTCTCTGAAACCGCCAGCCCAATTGCTCTCAAATTTGGGTTAGATCTTTGCGAGAGTGTTACTCTTCTAATTTGTTGAAATTATGACAAAATTTGGAAAATTGCTATTTTGGAGCAATTTCGTCATTTTTGGTCAAAAAATCTTGAACAGTATTTTCTTTTTAAAACCCCTGGACAGACAGCTTTTGTATATGGTACACAGACGTACAGAGATGACAATAGTTAAATATGTGGAAATTGTCCTGAAATATACAAATTTGTATTTTTAAGACAATATTGTCATTTTTGGTCAAGAAAACTTGATCTCAAAATTACTTGTTTGATAGCTTTGTAATTTGGTATAAAGTCCCGAGGGATGTTATTACATACATCTTCTGCTCAAAGTGTTGGGAAACCCCCAAATTTGTATATTATAGGTAATTTTCTCAGTTTGTGACCTTAAATGACCTACACCAACCCAGGATATGTTGCGAGACAGTTTTGAAGGCTGTGAACATAATTTTGTCATATTTGGTATCAATTTGACGTACATTTTGATCCAGAAAACAAAGTTAAGGTGAATTTTTTCATTGTGGACCAATTTTTGCAACTTTTCTATGTAAGACATACAAGAACTGATGAGAAATTTGGATCTGGGATAATTCCAGATGTTGTAATCACCATCCACAGTGGAAGGCATTTTACCATCTGTAACTAACTTAAGTGCTGTTTACATTAGAATGATAACACTCATGGCATTAATTAAAAAATCTCCAAGGTTGTAAACGTACTTCCTGTCATCTGGCGTTATGTAATACCAAGGGATGGAACATTTGATATTCAGGAGGGGGTAGGGTCTAGAAGACTGATGAGGCAGCATTACTTTTTTACCAGATCCCTTGTACAGTTTTTTACCCACTCCCACCTTTTCTTCTTATCAAACCTCCTCTGTTTATTTTTTGTTGTTGACATTCGCTTAAGTATGTAGGATCTGCTTGTGCCATTGCTATAGAAGTTGATATGCATGTTCCTAGATGACCTCAAGTACCTAAGTTGGAGACCTTATTCGCTTTTGTCATTCTTGTTTTTCCTGATTTAAATATTTCTCGAATGGCCCAATTCAAACCGAATGTGAGCACACTGTCCTTGACACTATTTTTGATAATATTGTACGTGTCCAATATGAATTTAGCACATTTTGTGGTCATGTGAGAAAAAGAATCTCACACACCAAGGACCTGGGATCAGATTTCTCACACGAGTTGGGGATGGGATATCCCCAACTCGTGTGAGAAATCTGATTCCAGTGGCGAGTGTGAGACAAAATATCCCCAACGAGTGTGAGAAATCTGATCAGCTTGAGCGGAGATACCCCTATTTGCATATTTATATTAGAATTTCGTTCAAATGGAAGTGATGAGGGCGCTGTTCTACTTGACCGTTAGTGTGATTTTTCCTGTTTTTTGGGGGGCAATTTCAGCCCATTTTTTCCCAACAAACGATGTCAGAGACGTATATATGGTCATATAAAGCAGTTAAGTTTGTGCCTATGAATTTTTATCGACTTCTACGGCTTACTTTTGGTGCTATGTGTGTATTGTCGATCTATGGCTCGCTAAACATAGGCCTACTTTTGGGCTGCCGCAACTACATGCCCAGCTGATTCTTGTGAATATTTTTACATAGTTAGACAGTCTAATCATTATTGAAGCCCCCTAACTCAGTTTTATTCTTGTTCATGCCCTGCAAATCACTTCTTTGGCCTCGTAGGTTGTACACCTTCCCGCCATCAGAGAAGACAAGATGGCCGCTTAGAGTGAGGAACGTGTTGCACTCCGCTGACGCCTTACTCACGTTTACAAATTGTTTAGGCCCAAAGATTGCAACAATATCACATATTTTATTGTTGTCAATCCAACTTATGTTACATTTATATTTGATGCTTGGGTTACTATTTCGCGGTAGTCCTCGTAGGCATTGGCTCCCGATATTCCATTGGGTAACTGGAGAAGTCGGGCAGTTGCGAACTCGGCCATCGCCAGCGCCGATGGTGCCGACCAACTCGGCCAGTGGGACTCGGCCAGGAGAAGTCTGCCACTCGCAACAAAGCAATATGATTGCATACGCATTCTCTTCACAGTTGAATATGCCAAACAATTTTAACTTTTTACTACCATAGTTTTTGTTATTTTGTCTGTTTAATACTACTACGAACATTCAGAAAACAACTCAAAGAGCTGCCACGTCCACCCTGCAAAACATGCACGGTCTGCCTCCGTGTTTCTGCAGATCGCGTGCGTACCGTATTAAAGTTCAGGCAAACATTATGCCATTTCTTCAGTAAAATTCATGGCTTGATGACTCTTAACTAAGTTGCTTCACCATCTCCTATGACTTTTTAACGAACTTCAAGTGTAACTATGAGGAAGACTGCAAAACTCGCTACCACGATCGCGATACACCGCCATCTTTAATTTTACCCAATGTGTGTATATCATACGTGCGTTTAACTGTGATCTGTGAAGTTTGCAAACATTACGCTCATCTTATGAATGACATTTAGATCGCTTTCGTATATAACTTAAGTGAGACTTCAAAATAAACACTAATATGGAGCATATATTCTAATTGGGTGCATACTGTACTGGCCGACTTCTCTTGTATTCGGTCATTGTCAACTGTCAGTGTCTGTCTGTTTGGAGTCGATGCAGGATGTGGTGGTCGGACATTCCCACGTCTGATTTTACTGACCCCTCAGCCTTTCAAGATAATAATATCGTTGTGAGAGTGGATTTGAGTGACCGTGATTTGTCACAGTTTTCCTTTTCACTGGTAACGGGTAGTATATCACTGTCCAGTTATCATGTTTCAACTCGTCAATGTTGACTGAAGTCTGATAGCGTAAGGCAAGTTTCGCCGTATTAACTCAGTGCATAGCGTTGTACATACGCTGTACACGCGTACACTGGGCTGTACGATCGGCCTTGTACGGTAACAGCGCATACATGGCATCGTGAAATCATGCCGCAAATATAGGCGCACTGTCAGAAATTCATGAAACTTGTCACAAGCGTTGTTCAATAGCCAGTGGTTTGACACAACAAGTATTATTTTTGTTTAAGACCTGTATCAGTGTGTTTCGGGTCGCAGTCTAAAAATAGCACACAGCTGAGAGGTATAAACCATCATGGCAACGTACGAATTCAGTTGTCAATTATCATTAGTATTTATTTCTATCATACATAGATACGATGAAATTACTCTCAAAAGTGTACATTACCTCATAGCATGTTCAATTTCGCATTAAATAACCATATTTGTGAGCTTTCGAGCCCATTTTCACGACCAAGTCGCTCGAACGACGTGTATTCCGGCATATTGCTTGTTTACATTCAGAACGAGGCTCTGCAGCCTATTGAATTATGCAAATTTCTATACGTCCGCTCAAGCTGTGATCCCAGGTCCTTGGGGGTGTGAGATTCTAATATTCCAAAATTTGGGCAAATCATGGTGTAATTTGCATATTTTTAGTTTACACGTCCATATACTCCCATGTATAAGGCAGATCTCCATAAACTCCCATGTATAATACCACAAAAAATAAAAATTTAGTTTCTCATCATATTCATATTGCAAAAAGGATGCAGTGACACAATTTTTAGTCCCCACGGATGAAGTCCAGTTAGTCTCGCATGCCAGACCTCGAACCTGCATGCGACGCGAGCGGCGAAGCCGCGAGCAACGAGTAACCGCAGGTTACGAGGTCTGGCAAGAACCAACTGCTCAGGAATGTGATGACGTCAAAAGTGGGCTGTCTTTCCTATGCTAATAAGTATAACTTTGGACCACCGCATACAGACGGCCATAACACATTTTCACTGTACTTGTCCACCACGTTTCACATATCTGCGTCGAAAAAACACTCAAGCAAAAATCAAAGGCGAGAATTTATTTGTGAGGCCATTTACCACCAGCTCATTGGCAGTTGAATGGGGCCATAATCTGAGCTTCGTTTGAACGGAGCAAAATGAAAAAGCAAGCTCCATAGAGGATGTCAACGATCAACAAAATGCAATCGCAAGCATTGAAGCAAGGCCATATCTTGTCGGCAAATTCACGGAAACGTCGTCTCCTTCCAGATAATCTATCATGGCTACCTCCTGCTTCGGTTTCAGGCTGTCCATCACCACTTTCTTCAACGGCATAGATCATTTTTGCAGATTTTTTTCATAATGGTTTAATACTGGGGATAGCGTAACCGTGATTTCATGAAGCCGTACTGTCTGAGGTCAACGTATAAAGGCAGTTTACTTCGAATGAAACTTTTCTGGATGAATGACACAATCATTCAGTCAAATTCAAAAGGCTATTTTTAGACGCTCCACCTACATTCATGAATAAACAAGAGATGTACTCTTTCATCCAGCCGATTTTCGAAGCATTCTATTGGACAGTATATATAGTACTTCGGTTCTAGCCAGACCTCGTAACCTGCGGTTACTCGCTGCTCGCGGCTTCGCCGCTCGCGCCGCACGCAGGTTTCGAGGTCTGGCATGCGAGACTAAAGTCCAGTGGGCTTATAGATTGGGTCATGTCCGTCTGTTCATCCATCCGTGAGTCCATCCGTTCACACAGATCTCTCGGATATTTTGACAAAATGTCATGTGACCTCGGTGACCTTTGACCTCAAAGATACATATTTGTCCATAACTCAGTAACCACAAGTGCTATACCACCCTTCATATATGGTATGATGGGACACCTTATGACACCACATATTGTACCTCATTAATTATGCACATATCTAATTTTGAGTGAACCAATAGAGCTAGAGGTCTGATTTTTGGCATATAGGGAATACTTAGCAATACAATTTTTTGACCAAATGTCACGTGACCTCGGTGACCTTTGACCTCAAATATACATATTTGTCCATAACTCAGTAACCACAAGTGCTACACCCTTTATGTATGGTATGATGGGACACCTTATGACGCCACATATTGTACTCCATTAATTATGCACATATCTAATTTTGAGTGAACCAATAGAGCTAGAGGTCTGATTTTTGGTATGTAGGGATAACTTCGCAATACAATTTTTTTGACCAAATGTCACGTGACCTCGGTGACCTTTGACCTCAAATATACATATTTGTCCATAACTCAGTAACCACAAGTGCTACACCCTTCATATTTGGTATGATTGGACACCTTATGACACCACATACTGTACCTCATTAATTATGCACATATCTAATTCTGAGCAAGCCAATAGAGCTGGATGTCTGATTTTTAGTATTTATGGAAAACTATAGGAGAGAAATTTTTTGACAAAATATCATGTGACCTCGATGACCTTTTACCTAAAATATATGTTTATGTCAATAAATAAGTAACCACAAGTGCTATGTCCTTTGTATTTAGTAGGATGGGAGACCTTATGACAAAACACGCTGTACCTCATTAATTATGCACACATCTAATTCTGGGCAAGCGAATAGAGCTAGAGGTCTGATTTTTTGGCATATAGGGATTAATTAGCAATGTATTTTTTTTTCAAAATGTCATGTGACTTCGATGACCTTTGACCTTGATTATACATATATATGCATATCTCAGTAACCACAAGTTCTATACCCTCCAATTTTGATAGGATATTAGACCTTTAGATGTCACATCTTGTACATCATTTATTATGCGCATATGTATTTCTTGGCTGGCGAATACTGCTAAAGGTGTGATCTTTTTTCCCGATTTAGAACCATAACTTAGACATGCCTCATGTGTTTCAAATTGGGAACAACGACATAGACCTATGTGCCCATAGATCTCAACATATACACTCCGGTGATACTTCTTAATGACCACATTTCCCTGCCCCATCAAGACTAATACTGCTATTACAAGTGGGGACTATGTCATTGTCAATGACTTGTTGAGTTAATGGTTTTATCACAGTATTCGATATTTCTAATTCTGTATTTTTTCCATTTTATATTCTGAATAAATACATTAAACATATTTCACTGTCTCCAGTACATTACATTTAAGTATTTTCACTTCATGCACTTTATCCCTTTCACACATGTTCAAATATCTGACCAGAGAACAAACACTAAATAGTCCAGGATGGGAGCTACAGTGTCATTGACGCTATTTTTTCCTCAATATGCCAGGGAAGTCTGAATGGGGAAAACGGGAGAGAAAAATAGGCTATAATAACCGACAAATAGCCTTCATTTCATGAGCTCAGTTGATCGTGGAACCACGGTTGAATTAGGCATTAATTTTTTCTATCGCAAACTTTACTCTGACCAAAGGTATGTTTAAATTAAATATTCTCAACTTTTGAAAAGTATTTAAATATGTTAAATCTGTGATGAAAGAATACTCTCAAAAATCATCGTCTACTAAGTAAGAAGCTCATTGAATGACATTTAGAATCTTAGCCAAATAAACAGTTCCAGGACACATTAGTATGGGTAATTGTACCATACAGCTGTTTTATTTTTTCCAGGAAGTAATGAGAGATGACAAATTGTATGAAATGCTTCTTGGCTATGTGGCAAACAAGCCATAGACAACTTAAATCAATAAAATATTGTGTAGAGTTATTTTTGTGCATAGCAAGTTTTTGTAATTTATACAGATTTATTGCATGAAACATTGAAAGGGCATATGACAATGACAAGTGCTTGTAGCTTAAAACTCCCTACAGAATATTGAGAGATTCTATGTGCCATTCAGGGTTTTATGTTGGCCATTTTAATTAGGTTAATGTGTGAAACAGTAGTATAATTCTTCTATGATGTCTAAAGTTTGGTTTATTGTTGGGGTAACAATAGCTCTGCATGGCAGGGCTGTGTGTTACCAGCGTTACACGGCCTCCCACCACAGCCCTGCAGACTGATATAGAAAGAACCGCTGGTCCACCTGCAGAAACACGGCGGGCAGTTTATGCGCCGAAAACAGCCGATTTTGAATCCAAAACTTGCATTGATCTTCATTATCGAGCACACCCACCTCGCCTGGGTACACGATGTGCCCAGCCGCGCTTGTTAACTTACGCAAAGCCTAATTTTCTCTCTATATGCAAGGGAAGCATTCGTAACAGCCGCCATTGTTATTGTCGTTCAACCCATGAGCACTCTGGTGAAAACCAGCCTTGCTAACAAAAGAGCATCGCGCTATATAGAGCTTCTAAAGTCGACGTTCTGAGAGGAGTGGAACAAGAGAAAATTGTGAAATATATAAAATCCTTAAGAGAAAAAAAGAAAATTATTTTGTCAACAGAAAATGATCATCGTGGATTGTACATAGCTGAGTGGTGGTTAGAAATGATATTTATTACAATGTGCAACATCGCGATGCTCTTTTGTTAGCAAGGCTGGTTTTTGCCCGAGTGCTCATGGGTTGAATGACAATAACAATGGCGGCGGTTACGAATGCTTCCCTCGCATAGAGAGAGAAAATTAGGCTTTGCGTAAGTTTACAAGCGCGGCTGGGCACATCGTGTACCCAGGCAAGGTGGGTGTGCTCGATAACGAAGATCAATGCAAGTTTTGGATTCAAAATCGGCTGTTTTCGGCGCATAAACTGCCCGCCGTGTTTCTGCAGGGGGACCAGCGGTTCTTTCTATATCAGTCTGCAGGGCTGTGGTGGGAGGCCGTGTAACGCCTCTAACACACAGTCCTGCCATGCAGAGCTAGGGTAACAATTGACAAATCAACATGATGTAAAATCATTAGGTAGGTTATAGGCAAGTGTAGTTGATCATTGCTTTGACTTCATTAAATTGACTCCATTTGCTTAAATTTCTTCCAGATACCAGTGGCAAGTTACTATTGTCAGACTTCGGTGTAAGCCGTCTTTTAATTGGTAGAACGACATTGGTAACAAAGGCAGTTGGATCATAATGTTGGATGGCTAGAGAAAGCCTGGGAAGTGAAGACTGCTCCAAATACAAAAAGTCATCAGACATACAGGTATATAGACATAATACTACTACTGTGATGCTCATGGAGGATAAGGTATTCACTGTCTACAATTCAGTGTGTAAAATGTATAAATTATACTGTATTGTGTGATTTTTCCCATTTATCAAAGCCCCAGTATTTCTCATTTTGACATATTTTTGTTTGAAACGGTATCTTCAATTTCTAAACGTAGATGATAATTGATACCCAATGGAGCAGTTTCCATGACTAGCCCTTAGCTCATAAAAGTATACAATTTCGAAAAAAAAAAGGTGCAGAAAGACTTTCTGTCAAGACAGAAAATTAGGCTTTGTTTATATACGTAATCCAACGTAATAACACTAGTACTGCAGTGCCTGTGCAACCAAATTTACACAGATTCAGCCACAAATGATGCTCATAGAACCCACACAAAAAAAATTTGGTCAACCCAAATCTAGCTAATTGTGTAGAAATGTGCAAATATTCACATTTACACCATTTCTGTTGTAAACAAAAAAATGGGTCATTTCAAAATTTACGGACAATGTTTAGGGCTTGTATGTACCGGTAGGTACAGCAGCACAAATCTTGGTTATCTTCATTATGTAGTATTCCAAAATGAACGTATATGGGAAAAAACAGGAAATTGTCGGTGATGAAAAATAGTCAAAAATGAGAAATACTGGGACTTTAAACTACCGTACATGTATGATTGATTTTTTTCCAGGTTGCTGGCAGTATGCTTTATTATATTTTGTCAGATGGCCATATACCTCATGAAACATCAGTACCCTATTACAGTGAGCCTGAAGGAGTAATGCAAATATACGAAAAAACCGATTTACTATGTCCCACCTGAGTAAATATGAGTTTATGAAGTCCATGATAACAGCTATGGTACATGCAGATATCAGGGTTAGACCATCAGTAGAAGTTTGTCTGGAATACAGTACACAATTATTTGCCTGTGTCTGGTAAGTAATTTTCAATGTTTTTTTTCCAGAGCCGAATGCTGTACTAACAACCATCATGGAAATCACAAAGGAATATTGGGCGGTAAAATAATTTGGAGAGGTTACTAATGACCTGGAAGGGACTAACTTGGTGATAAAAAACAAAACTTTGGATTATCACCATTTGCTAAGATGTATATGCTACTCTATAGACAATGAGCACTTTTTTCTCCTCAGGGAACGCCACTAGATTGTCAAATAATCATAGACTTCTTACAAAATCCTACTGTCATGAATTTGCCTGCAATCCCATTACATGTTCACTCCATTAAATTGTCACTGTCAGCTTCTGAGCTGATGATTTTTCTGATGGTCGAGAAGTGTCAAATCTTTGATTTACTTTCAACTTTGACTGCATGATCATCTGTAGTGGGTACGCCTCTTCAGTTAACTGTTTATCACGGTGATTAACCTTTGCCTCTATACTTAATGACATTGCCTCAAGATCAATGAAAAGTTTTATAGATATAGAGTTTTGAAGATGTTAACCTATGATCTATGAGAGAGCACATTCTGTGACTTTTTCTGTTCATCTTGTAATCACAAAATAGTTCCAATTGTGTTTTATGCTCTCTCTCTCTCTCTCTCTCTCTCTCTCTCTCTCTCTCTCCTAGATATGTCAATCAAAGAAACATACTGCCTGTTCCAAAGGCCGCTTGTAGTAATGGTTCCCCGCTTTCCATTTCCACATCGTTATTTTCAGAACTGTTTTCATTCACATCTTCATCATCCTCCGACGGAGAGTGCCCATTATTTTCCGATAACGTTATATCTGATACAAAGAAAAATAATCAATCACAAATGTGACGTGCCGAACGTTTTCATACTTTTTTCTTAATGAAAACCAAGAAATTGATGTTCTTTGCCCAGTTTAACTCTAAGAATGTGTTTACTCAATGTATTAAAGATTCCAGAAGAGGTGGCTTATTGACGTTAGGGTGTCTAAATATAATATTAAATCCATGTAAGGACTATACAAACAATATATTTTTCAATTGCAGTATACATGGTCTGAGAGAAAATTTCTCCATCTCGTTGAGTTCTTATACACGCCACTGGGAACACCGTACTAGCCAATTCCACTGATCAAAAGCTGGAGATTGCTATTTGAATGTTATAGTTTGCAAAAGACAACTTTCTGATCTTTTCCTCTTGGGGTAATGAACATCTCGCACGTGGATATGCAGAGCGCCTGGTTGGTATTGCAACAAGAAAACTTGAAATTAGAACCCTTCTCTTACCTCTCATTTGACAACTCACCTTGGAATGAAATATCATCGAGCGATTTTCCTTGGCATGATCCGATCTGTCCCTTGTCGATGGCTAGTAAAATTTTAGCAACTTTTGTCATTTCTATAGTGGACGCTTGAAGTCGATAGAAATTTTTATGGACTGCTACTGAGTGGCCTAAATGGTCTGACAGCCACGATAATTGCATGCCATTTAGGTTTAAAAATCCAAGACACAGTTGTGATATACTTTCTCATTTTGGTGGACGTTATTAAATTAGGTTTGCGAAGCCCAACTTCTCTTGCTATTTCTCGCAAACAGTCACACGCTCGAATATGTGAAGTCTTTGTGTTCTGTCTCCCAAAGAAGTATGTATTTCGTTCGTGAATGCCTGCCATTTCATGTTGATCACAATGGATTTGCAGTGCTTGTTTGCAGTCTTCAGGTATCATCGCAGCAACCTTCCTCCCCCCTTTTCCGCAGGTATGAATCATGTCAAGCCTATTAAGCAGGTGTTTTTCCATCGCTGATAACGTTGTGTGTACTTCGTTTATTGAGCCTTTTTTCCAATCAGATCTCTCAATGTAGCAGACAAGAGTAAACTTTATGTCAGTATCTCGGACACTTAGAACACATTTGCTATGTTACCTAGAAATGCACTACATATTTTATGATCTTCTTCAAAGGCACATCAATAAGTTCACCTCAATACGTCTATGAATAAGATGCTTTCAGATATTATGCTTTTCAATGCGCAAGATAAAAATTATGTCAAACGCTTCAGCCAGTTTACCGTCTGAGGCGAAAAACGTACATCTCTTCTGATTTCGCCATTATGTCTAAATGTGCGTTTTTCCCTCTGCGCGAAAATAACTACTATCAAGTAATCTCCATATCAATAATTATCATGAGCTGTTTCCGTAGTGGAAGGTAGTGTCAACAAAAAAATAACCGTTTACATTCCTTTCAACAAGTATTTTAACGTGCACCGGTATTCTCTCGCTATCTCGCTGATGGAAGTCAAAATGAGCGACATATGACAATGATTGATTGCCCGGTTGTGTGTTCTGATTAATCAACACTCTAATATAATAATTTTTTATTAGGTGGAGGTTTTCATTATGCCTACTTAACCTAAAAGGGATATCTGTTTATGAGCTCTCCTGTATTAGTTGCAATGACTTTGACAGTTTCGTTTTCATGAACAGGAAGATTATTAGGTAATGTAGAACGCAGAAGACTAGAACCATATTACATACACATCCTCCCTTATATATAGTAAGAAAGTACGTAGTCACTAAAATTAGAGATAATTTAAAAACATTGGATGAAGAACCACTAAACCAGTAAGATATATGAGTTTCTCACTTCTTTCTATCAAACACATGGCAGAATAGACAAGAGAATTCTTTGAGGCAATTTCTGCACTCACACGTTAATAAACGCAATACTGCTTCTGGTAAAAGTCTAAGTACACACTACAAGTGTCTGGGTTACAGGTATTGTGCTAGTGTCCAGTAAAATACTCACAGCAATTGTTCCATCTTGCCCGTTCGCCGCCTATTGAACACCACCATTCGGGTTAGTACCAGAGATTGTAATCTTCTATAACTCTTTGGATTTGCTTGTGATGTCATCTCCTTAACACACTCTGCAATGTTTGCTTCGAGGAAGGACATCACCTTCTTTATGTCACCCGTTTCCAGTAAATGGTCGCCTTTGTTGTATTTCGGGACGACATTTCGGCCTGTGCAGATGCCGCTACCTTTTCATGCCACTCTGTAGAGTACAATTCTAAGAACTTCTTACTGTCATGCTCTGCTTCTACGTCTCCCTTTCGAATCACCAAAGCTCTTTTTAATTCAGTAAGCCTTTTGATATTATAGCCCAACTTTAGAGATAATGACAGTTTATTGGTGCCCTGAGAAACTATGTCTTTTGCAGTGTCTTGTCTATGACCGCTGGACGCAGAAATCCTTCCATATCATTAACAGCAGAATTCATCTTCTTCAAGTTTTCCGGATTCTCTCATTTTTTGCAAAACATAGTACTTGCGTTTGTTACTATCAACGCTACAGCACTTTTGAAGCCAATTTTCTCCAAGACGACAAATGAGAGTCTCCCTTTGCTGTTTCAGTTAAATCGTCTGTTTTCATGCCACTTGATATTTTCTTTAGGGCAGTACTGACTGAGGAATCCTTCTTACAAAGGATGTGGCTTTCGTATTTTAAATTGGTAGAGCTTTTTATTTCATTTTCGTCTTTTCTTGGGCAGACGCAGTAGTACCTTGTGTGGTTACGGAGATTATCTTTATGATAAAAGCCGAGACAAGCAGGGCATGGGCCGTAGGCTTTAATGTCAATCATCTTCATCGGCCTAAAATGAGCTCTCCGCGACCTTCTGCCTTTACTCGTTGGTTATGGTAAAAGTTCCCCCTGTTTCTTAGTAGCTCCAATCCTACACATCTTTCCGAAGAATTTATAGGCCGTGAAGCAATTTTAGCAACATCACTTTCCTTTTTATGTACAGTAAATAAATGCTTGCTTATTTTTGTAACAAGCTTTCCACAGTATAGGCCATGAAGCGATTTTTGCAACATCACTTTGATTTTTATGTACAGTAAATAAATGCTTGTTTATTTTTGTAACAAGCTTTCCACAGTGTAGGCAGGCTTGATGTTTATTATATATTCTCTGTCTCACAGCTCTATCGCCAGATTTTCTTTGCTGGACATTGCAGCTATGTTTCACTTTTGGAAAGAAGATTCCATCTGCCATGTTAGCGTGTTTCACACTATTTTCACGTTTCGATGAATTATCGTTTAATTGTAGTACAGCTTGTCTCTCTTTCTCTAATTTAGGAGAATGTGGAGAGTGATTCTGTTGATGAAAGGAATTCTCACCGGGTCCGCATTGAGTAGATTTCGATGTAGAACATTTAATGCCTTTTGATACGTTATATGTGTCTTCATGATTATTATCATACACGGGATTATCATTACCATCATTATCATCAGCATCACTGCAATCATTGCACCTGTTGGATGTACCCCCACGACCATCATTGTCATCATCGCCATCACCATCATAAACATTACCCCACGACCATCATTGTCATCATCGCCATCATAAACACCGTGTATGCTGTCCTCTCTCTTCCTCTTTGTCCTCATCGTCACCCCCCTCATCATTATCACCATTACCATGACCATCCTCGTCGCCACATCGTACCTTTCCATCTTCAAGATTTGTTTCCTCACTATCATTATCATCAATATCTCTGCTGCAGTTCCTTTCACTGCCGGTTGGGGAATAATCTATACTGCCCTCTGAGGAGTCATATCCTCGTGTTTTGCAATTGTTTGAATGATTACCTACATCTCCGTGACTTAGTGTACTTTTGTGTGCATTTTTATTTGCCTTGTTTTTTTACATATATCTTCACCCTCCCCACTTTCATGAATACAGATGTCTCGTCCTTTGATGTTCTTACTCTCTAATTTTCTTGCTGAGTATTTTCTGTATCTTTTACACCCGATGACAACTTTTGGTAATCCAGTTGAAAAACATGAATTGCTGGTTTCACTTTCATCTCCAGATACCGGTACTTGAAGAATGTCTTCATAGGTCATTTGACATACCTCTTCAATTGTCTTTTATGCCCATTAAGCCTGTCAGAGTTGTACTGCCAATCCTAGTACTGCAGCTAGGAAAAAATGCATTTTACATTTTATGAATTATCTGCCTATCCAATAAAATTAGTGTCAAATTTCCAAAGTTACACAAGACTTATTGAAAGTTTGATTTACAGGGAGAAAAAAAAATAAGCTTATTTGATATATTGGTTGGGAGAGAAAATTAGAAAACTTGGTAGAGGGTTTACATAAGAGGAGTTTCTAAAGAGGAGTCATATATGCAAAAAGTTAGCCTTCATCTTTAGATGTGTGGAGGTCTGTACTGATAGTATATGACTGATTCAAAAGTACAGCATTAAAATTTGAAATATGCCAATAACTGCAACAGACTGATGTACACACATAATATTACCTACTTTGATTTACTAACACTAAGCTATAGTGTTCTCATCATAGTGCCACTTTACCTGGAGTCCGTGTTCGTGGAAATTTCTGAAATCTCAGGGGCTAGTATGACAAGTCCAGTACCGATATCTCTGCTAGGACCGGAGTTGATGTCACTGCCGTACTTGTACTTGTACTTTTTTTTGTTTGATTTTATAGTAGCTTATTCAGGGGAAAAAGTTCAGAACAATGATCATAATTTTGAACCATACTATTTTACCTAAGAGCTAAAAGTGTTGAAAATATTTACTTTTACATTGATTATCCCCTGTGTGAATTTTAGACTCATTGACCAAACACAATATCATGAATATGCATATATATGGAAACATGACCTTTGCAATTTATTCAAGAGTTGATTTTTATTACAGGTCGCCATCATTACTGTATTTGAGAAATTTACAAAGTAAATAAATGGTCATCGTAAACAAATTTTGATGTATGCATCGGTCGAGTCATGCCATGGCCATAGCATTGCTACAGTTGTGTAGCTCAAGGTTTAGTCTGTAGGTGCATGTTTTTGGTTTGATGGGGATGGTAAAACTATGGACCTCTAAGACTCCATAGTAAAACCATGTTTTGCTGCTGACACGATAATTGACACGACATAGGAACTCGAGCCCGGGCTGCATGCACTCTTCCCCCATCTTCACGAACGGGTCGAAATAAGGAAACTTTGTGTTTCTGACGCAACCATTTGGCTGATTGCATAAGATAACACATCAAATGCATTTCTAGTAGAAATGATATGAAAAGTATGCAACATCATAAAATGTTAACTGATAAAAAAAGTGTTTTAGTGTCCATCCTTATGCCGTTATATTAAACAACAAGTCATCGTTGACGATCGTTGACGATGCTAGGTTTTGGCCCGCCTTACGCTTCCAGCGGCAGCATCATCACGCGACACAAATTTGGAATTGCTGTAATGGCTCACGCATGCGTAGAAGAATGCCTACGTTGCAATGCGCGTGTCAACAGAGTTTGTATTCCTGTCCAGACAAGAATAGAAATTTTCGTTCTAAAATCACATGTTTTTTAGTTATAAGGCATGTAATCTTTCCAAATAATATGCAATTCTTTAATATTTGACATTCAATCCACATGAGCCAGTGATCATTTCGATCTAAACTAACAGAAAAATTGCCAGAAGATACAGCTCATGGAAATTTAATAGACCCTTTATTACTTGTTTTCTTGTGAAGCTTCTCATCTTCTCATCTCCTCTGGAAAGTCTCGTTTTCATTCAGCTTTCTCTGCACATCTGCCATCCTTACTGATCCTAAAGCTATCCGTTCTTTAAGAGCTTCATCAATGATCTTCTTCGTTCAACTGTAAATAATCTTCTTCTCTTCTTTGCCAAAGTGGTTACACTTAAAAATTTTATTTTCCTGTTACTGTTAGATTTACAAGATATTTGTCAGTGTCTACATATGTACATAAACACACACACACACACACACACACACACATTTCGCTGTCCTAGCTTGCATTGTTGTCACCACCAGCTTACTCTGCAGACTCCAGCATGTCTCTCTTGTTGCTTATGTTGTTATGGCCACCATCTGTGTCTGTCCTGTTTTGCTTTGTTTTGTATACACACACACACACACACTCACATATATGTAAGAGGTACACTTACCAGGCTTGCTTTACTGCAGCTGAAAACACTAAGTGCTGCTCTCTCCATCGCTTTCACTATCGAGACTCAGCGCAAACGTTCTCGGTTTTTGCCTTCTTTTCATCAGCTGGAGCCTCCGGTATTTCTGTGTCTTGGCTAACAGCTGTGTTGTAATGATCACCAGCTTCCTCTGCAGAGTGGCGTCATTAAGACCACCAGCTCTATCTGTAGACTCCAGCATTTCTTTGTCCTGTCTTGCATTGTCACCACCAGCTCCCTCTGCAGACTCCAGCATTAAAAATCTCTCTCTGCACTTGTGCCATTAAGACTACTAGCTCCATCTACAGACTCCGGCATTTCTCTGTCCTGGCTTGTACAGTAATCACCACCAGCTCCCTTTGCTGACTCCAGCATTTCTCTCTCTCTCTCTTCGCTTGCGTCCCTGACACTGTCCCTAATAAGCTGTCCAAAGACTTTGACAGTGATGCACATTGGACAACTGGATGTATTTGCATTGACATCCCGGGTGAAAACGGCAGAGTGCAGCAATGCACAATACCTAGGAGTCACAGGCAGGGTTTAAAATGTATTTTTTTGGTGGTCAAGACTGACCACGAGATTCAAAATTTGGTGGTCAATTATTAATAGTGAAATATTGATGGTCCAAAAAAATTAATCAGTCACAGAGTCTAATTCTCATGGAGGCTGAGGTCCATAAGGGCTGGATAGTGGGCCAACGTCTTGTTCTTGCACCATGTGACCACATTTGTAGAGCTGGATTTGGGTTAATTGAAATCTCTCAGTGTAGGTCCTGTGGGCTTGATTCTCATTAGCTCATTGAATGTTTGCATCGTTAGGTTACACCTCCAGTCAGTTTTTATCTTCCCCATGCATGAGAATACTGTTTCACACTCACTTAATGTGTGATTGGGATGAGAAGAATTATCTTGACAAGAGTAAGTATATTTGTTAAGTTATCTGGCTGCTGTAGGAGGAGACTCTACCAAAAATAAAGGTAAGTCAGATCAGGTTGATTGATGATTGTGTTCAGTGCAGTTAACTTTAGTTCCCTCCACTCTATTACAGTGTTTCCAACTTCACATCCTTCCCTCTGCAGCAACACCTGGAAGAGTTCCGCTAGATGCTGAACTTCTTTATTTCCGTATGTGTTTAGGGCATCATCACATTTGCTGGCTAATTTAGGATTGAAAGTTCTGGCCATGTTCAAGATTTCATTATTTTCAAATCAATGAAATCTGTGTTTAATTGGTCCACGGTGATTTTGAAGTAACAATACTTTGTCACCATTGACAGTTTCATCATAGTCCTGTCTTGGATGAGTTTGACCCCGTTCAGCAGCTAACTCAATACCTTTGAAAGTTACTTTCATGCCATCCTCATTCACTACGACCATTGAACTAGATTTCTTTAGGGCTAGGGGGATTGTCATGAGTTCCCTCAGGCTAGTTAGTGCAACATGGAAACAGGTCTGAGACTGTTTCAACAGAAGTGTTGTTCTTCTGGAAAGTCAGTGACAGGCGAGTCAATATTCTGTGAATATTCATCATCATATACAGAGATTTCACGAAATCGATATGACTATAATTGTCTCACAAATCCTCTGGCTTTATTTTTGGCATCTGTTCACTGACCTGTCAAAGCTAACTGTTCAAGATGTGTAACCACAGGCACATAATTTTTCATCTCGTGCCGACCACATTTGTAGGTTTACACACCCTCCGATTCATTGCGTCGCCAGTTATCTTTAAATGTGTCCAATTCAATGGAGAATTTGTGTCAATAAAGAAGTCCTCTAATCCTCTAAAAAATTGAGATCGCTGCAATGCTGTCTTGATTGCAAGCTCGAGTCTGTTGGCTACACAGTGTCACACTGAGACCTACTGGCATAAATGATTTTCCTGGAAGTACTCAATAATTAACTTGGTATAGGTCACATGTCTTGTAACCGCGAAACTAAAGAAGACCCCATATAAGGAATGCGCAGTCTATTTGTAGACTTTTTTATCCTATACTGCTCATGCACAATTAATTTGGATGTGTTTTAGCATTGGGAAGAAGTAAACCGCAAAAACGGCTTCAAAATCGACAAAGTGGAAAGTAAATTTCAAAATTACTAAATTTTGATTTCAAAAATTTGAATTTTTAGATATCGTTTTACCAAAATGAAACAAGGTTGAATCCAGCTTTTTTCCTTGTCTGAAATTTTTCACATGGACAAGCTTATTTTTCCATGATGTAGAGGTCAGGCACTGATATTTGCAAGTTTTCCCAGCTGTGTACGCTGGCATGCAGGAGTCCCATTAATCCAATATTATGCTTCTCGACTCCTCACTTTGACAGGGATCCACGGACCCTTATTATTTATATGGAAGGTTCCCAATTTTTCCATGTGCTTGGGAATATGTTTGAGTGATAGTGCCACCCTTGGGTAGGCTCTGTAAAATTTGGAAACACCACAGCATTGATCACAATAGGATACCACAGAGAAATATACTAGAAATGTTATAAATCATAACAACAATCAGATAACATGCATAGTGGTCGTGTTTTATTCAGTTTTCCTTCAGTATAGACTTTTCTTTTCTCTTTCTAGATAAACTCTGAGATTTCTGATATTCACCTTTCAGTGTAATTGGCAAGACTGTGTCGCATCTGCAGTAAATTTGTTGTCGACTGTGCAGGCAGAGTCTTGTTCAAGACTACATGGAAGAAATAAAAGAACCTGTACTGTTATGCTGGTGATGATAATCCTCTGGTCCATCCCAAATCCCAATCGCAGTAAAACTGCTAAACTCAGTAATGGAAGACAGTTTAATCCCCAAATACTACAAATTGTGGAAGCTTTAGCTCGAAATATCATTTGTAATGCATGTTTGCCAGTGTGTACCGCTTTAGAGCCAAAAGTAATGAGTGACTGTCAACACTTATTTTGCTCTTCATGTATCTTAACTTGGCTGGCATTCTCACAATAGAATGTAACTGCCATTTTTTCTCAATACTGTAGAAACACTTGGTAGTTGGTGACAACGTTATAGAGGACCAGTGTGTGAAATTTTAGATGGAGCAGGTACTGCAGAAGATGAGCATATGAAGAATGGCAAAGGTACTGCTGATGGCAAGTGCATAAAAGATGGTAAAAGCATCCCAGAGGACAAATGCGCTGGGGATATTGTTGATAAAGGCTGTCCAGCTATAAAGCCAGTACAAGAATGTAATATAGAGCATCCGGTGAATAATAAGACAAGTCAACCCAACAAAATACAACAAGAAGATAATGCAATCAGCTCTGCTGAAGGTGCTCAGGAGTTGTGTACAGCGCAGTTCGAAAGGGAGACAAATTATTTGTCTCATGCTCTGTTCGTAGCTGCAGGGATTGAAAAAAAACGCCTGAACTTACGTACAAGTCTGGTAAGCAGTTTTGCCATGGCTTCTATAAAGATAGCATCATCTACCATGTGAATGAAGAAGATGTTCCGTATAATCAATGATTCTTGCTACAGGATATTAAAGCAGCTAGGCGAAGATAACGACAAGACTTCATAGTATGCAGAACCCCACTATGAATATACAGATAAGTCTGGCATAAATGAACAAGGAATTTTCAGAAGTGTTCATTGCCTGCATGCTGCTAATGCTGGCACATTTTCAGATGACATATGTGTTTCCAATGCAGAAAGTGCCACACTTAGAGGCATTTGAGAAGCATTAGAAACTTAGAGCTGACCGTGTGAGTGAATGTGGTACAAGAAATGTCCAATCAGTCAGGAATGATTATTTAAATGTACCTGAGTGTTCTCTGAAACTGAAAGAGCAGAAGACATCTATCACTAAACAGAAATCAGATATTCTTCTTGACATCTAGAAACCTACGACTTTGACTCTGTATATGTAATATCAAGGAAAGTTGAAATATTCACGGAGAGGTTCTATGGCCGCCGTCTGCAAACAGTTTGAGAAAGCTTCTGATGATGGCATTCTCGATGATAAACTGTACTGGCCTTGACTTTAACAACTGCACACATTTGCCCACCCACACATTGAAGTGTGGGCAAGTCTTCCTTCTGCTAAAATATTAGCTGCAATCATGGCAAACCACACAAAGGAGGAGATCGTTCACGTGAACAATGCCAAAGTTAAAGGTATTTTATCTATCAGCTGAAAAATGGGCAAGTAGAAGTACTTGATATCATGTAAACAAAAGGGACATTGGCCATACTGCCAACTGGTTTCGGCAAGTTCGATTTGTACATTTTGCCGCCCCTCATCCTCGATGAATTAAATTCACCTGGGGCTCGCATGGCCATCATTATATGCCAGCTGAGAAGTATTATAGCAGAGCAGAAGTCTTCTTTATTGGGCAAAGCCAGGTTAACAGGAACCTCACAGATGGTGAAGCTACACATTAGGTATGTAGGTTCTCTTCAATTCTTAAGTCAGTCAAAAAGGTATTTACATAAAATTTGACATCAAATGTCTAGGTTATATAGGTCAGAGAGTGTTTCTGCAAACATGCGCCCTTTGTATGGAGTATAATATACCCACTCACAGCATACCAAGTATACCAACATATACCTATATATATATATATATATATATATATATATATATATATTATTGCTTTTGCCTTGGTTTCAAAATTAAAAGAAAATGTTGGTATACTTGGTATGCTGTGTGTGGGTATATTATACTCCATACAAAGGGCGCATGTGTGGAGAAACACTCTCTGACCTATAAAAACTAGACATCAGTATCGGATAATAATGCAGAAAAGAAGAGCTATTCGTATGTTTTGAAACATACATTAAACAGGCAAAATATTCATTTCCGGACCTAATTTAAGCTGTTTGTTCTCCTTGTTCTATGCACTTTTGCACACCATAATGCATGTGGTTGCATTGGTACTGCTGTTCAAATTTTTAAAATACCGTTATTCAAAAGGAGAAAATATTTTTTTTTTTCACTACAAATATGAAAATATTTCAGTGAAACAACTTTGTATATCTGTTGGATATCAATTTTGTTTTTTACATGCAAATACTTTTCATTTGATATATCACTCGATAGTTTAGAAGTGTGTTTAGAACAGTTAATGAATTTTCTAATTTTACATTGCATTTATACAAATTGCTTACCTATGTAAATTATGCAAATTTAGGGATACAGCCTTACTTGACAGATAGTTCAATATTGTCAATTTTCTTGAATTAGAGATAATAAGCTTTAAAATGACGTATGGTGTTGCTGTATGATGTGGCTTTATGTGATGAAATCTTTATAATATTGTTATTCAAAAGGGGAAAATATTTTTTCAATATAAATCTGAAATATTTATAGTGAAACAAATTTAAATATCTTTCGATATTCATTTCGTACTCTTCACGCAAGTACCTTTCATTTGATATATCACTCAATAGTTTAAAAGTATGTTTACAGTAGTTAACAGTGAATTTTCTAATTTTATATCACACTTATGCAAATTGGGTACCCACGTGAATTATGCAAATTAGGGGGTATGACCCTAATTGGCAGCTCCACATCGTCAATATTCTTTAAGAGATAATAAGCTTTAAAATGACTTATGATGTGGCCGTAAGCAAGGTGGGCACATTAAACTCCTTAAATTAAGGCCCTTTTTGTGGATTCGTCACTCGCCTAGGGTAACTGCATCACGAGTAAAAGCAGTCTGTCACATGTCATCAACAAACCCATCTCAGTATTTAATAAAGGGGATTTGTTATCCAGCTACCAACAAAATAAATACAAATGCAACTCGTTGGGGTTGTGACCATGAAAGTGAAGCTAAGCTAAGGTAAAGTATTTTGAATTCATAAAGGAAAGTCAATAAAAATGTCTCCATAAGGGATAGTGGGTTGATTATCAGTCCAGTTTCCTTTTATGGGTGTTTCTCCTGATGGAATTGCTACTTGTGATTGTTATGGTGAGGTATGTCTGGAAATTAATTGCTCCTATTGTATCAGAAATGAAAAGGTTGATCATGCGACTTGTGCTGTCTAGAAGTGTTTGAGACAAAGTTGAGGTTAAAGAGAACACGCCAATATTTCTATCAAGTTCAGTGTCAACTACTTGTTAGTGGTATGGAGTTTGTGATTTTATTTTGTGGACAATTGTCCATTTTCACATAGAGAGAATAGTCAAGGATGATGAATTCTGTAAAAATTTTGCAAGTAAATCACTTTTTTCTTTAAAAGTTATATTTTACCAGAATTGGTTGGTAAGCGTTATTCGAGGCCACTCTGAGTAATCTAGAAATTCTGTGGTTGTTGATTCACACGTTAGTTAATTGTACCAGTTGATGTTTATATATTTATCAGACTACACAGAGTGTTATAGTTTTAAATGTTGTTTATTCCAATAAATAAAGGTGATATGGCTCTAATGCGCGCTCATGCGTGCAGCGCCTAGCCACCCGGGTGGCCATGCTCTCGCTCCCGTTACGTGTGACCAGGTTCGCTCCGCTGACAAGTGCCCCCTGCGGGAGCCAGGGACTTGCGTTTTGTAGTTTATGGGTTCGTGGGTTTAAAGTGCGCATTTGAAATAGAAGAAGCAAACTGTCTTGCTAATGGGTTATATATATATATATATGTGTGTGTGTGTGTGCGTGTGTGTGTGTGTGTATTAACCACCCCTCCCCATTATATAATTTACAGATTTAGGACAAGCCCAGTATTCACATGTGTCCTTGGCCCCCGAAGTGGTTTTTCAGGACGCCACCACTTTAGTAGCCCTGCAGTCGTTATCTGACAGGGTGTGCATGTTAGCTGTAGATGAGGCTTATATCACCTTTAACTGGTAGGTGCACAAATTGGCTTGCATACTTTTAGCTCATTTGCATAATTAATGATTTTAGAAAAAATGGATATACATTAAAAACGAGTACACACAAATTGATGAGATTTGCTACAAATTTTGATCACACCAAGATATATCAGCAGTGGGAACCATTAAGGGGTGACATGAAAGATAAATGCTAATTTGCATATTTAATGAACTTTCCTAACTAGGGATACATTGTCTGATTTGCCTTGATCAAAATTAACCAGACTTGGTATGTATATTAAAGATACTATGATTTAATATTATTGGAAGTCATTAAGCATTTTTACTTCAGCCAATTGTGAATTTGCATATTTAATGAACTTTCCCAATTAGGGATATATATCTGAATTAACTTGAATTTAGTTGTTGAAACTTGCTATATACATCAAAGATACTGTGATATAACATTATTGAAAGTCAAAAGACATTTTTACTTCAGCCAAAACCTAATTTGAATATTAAATGAATTTTCATAATTACTGATATTTATCTGAATTGACTTGATCAAAATTGATGAAACTTGCTATGTACATTAAAGACACTGTAATACAACATTATTGAAAGTCATTAAGCATTTTCTCTTCAGCCAATTCCTAATTTGCATATTTAATGATCTTTCCTATTTAGAGATATATGTCTGAATTGACTTGACCAAAGTTGACAAAGTTTGCTACACATTTTTACTTAAGCCAATTCCTAATTTACATATTTAATGAACTTTGCTTATTAGGGATATATATCGGGATTTACTTGATCAAAGTTGGCAAAACATGCTATGTACATTGATGATTATACCAGGTAATACGTTAAAACAATATTGAAAGTCATTTCACATTTTCATGTCAGCTAATTTATAATTTGCATATCTAATGAGCTTTCACAGCTCGGCATATATGGCTCGATGGACTTGGCCAACGGTAATTATACTTGCTATATAAAGTGGTGATACAATAAGAGCAGTCGAATAACTTTGATATTTTTAGTTCAGCTAATCACATATTTGTATACCTCATGACCTTTTAGAATTAATCGGCGGTGATTATTGTTCATTATGTTGATCATAATAATTTCAATGAAGTTGCAAACATGTGGCAAAGGTTCAAATTTACACATAACTTCAATATATAATGTAACACATGAGCATTTTCAGTTCATATCTGGTTCATGAAAATATATCACTTCAAAATTATTTTCTTTTCAATCACTTTTTTCCTTATAAATTTCTTCATTTTAAGGAAAAACCTGATTTTCTCTTGGTTTTCGTAAAAGGGGAACTCTTTTTCGTTGTGTTATAGTTTATATTTTGTTATTGAACAGCATAATGATGAATCTGAGATGGGACTTTCTTTATACCCTCATTGTATTGATGTATTCAACTTGTTACAGATGTGATAAGATTCTGTATGGCAACCGAGATGACGGGTTTCAGATGTACCCAAAATCAGTAATACACGATTATGTTGAAATAACTGAAGTGCTTTGCAGACCGTGTGAAGTAGTTTTCAAAAAGATAAAAACAATGTTTCACTAAAGATTTCCTGTACAAGTTATCCTAGTATATCTCTAGGATGGATTATTTGATCAAACACCAAGAGTAAATAATTATATCTCTATGTTGTCTATGTATATATATATATATGTTAAAGACTTATTTGATTCTTACGATAGCTAGTGTGATTGTTATAATAGTGAAATGTAAGCATTCTAATGGCCAAATGTCTGAGTGTTGAACTGTGAGCCTTCTTGTAACGAGAAAATGTTAAAATGTTAGCCTTCCAACAGCCAAATATGAGCCTTCTAATGGCCAAATGTGAGCCTTCAAACTACCAACAGTTAGCCTCTTTACAGCCCTATGAATCCTTTGGGTAGTATAAATTAGTTAGTCTCAAACTTGTGTATATACAGTACTGAAATTGCTCCACAAACATTGCCAATGGCTAATCAGCTGTCTGCATCAGCGTATTAATTGATTAAGTGTGTGTGTGTGTGTGTGACAGCTGTGGTGTTGACTTACGCAATTTATCCGCTGATACAGACAGCGGATTCCAGTTGCCTGGCAATGTTTGTGGAGCTTACAGTGATGTATACACATGTTTAACAGGACATATGGACTTGTAGTAATAAAGAAAGCAGTCAGACGGTTTGGCATTGAAATCTTTATTTGAAATATCACAGTTAAATTTAATAAAATCAAACAAAGTAAACCGTTGCACAAAAAATCCATCCCTCCCCACCCTCCCCCAGGGGACTTTACAGCTGTGGCCTGTGCTACAGAAGATAATTTTTCAACATTTTCAAATGCCCATTGCTCATCCAAAACAACACAAATAGTACTCTCGGAAAGCGAACAAAAGGAAACTGGTCTTACTCAAAAGACACAAGCAAAGCCCTTTACTCGATTGTGAAAATGTTCTGCTCATCGTTGTTCCAATAGAATTTTAGAGCAATCCGGGAAGCCGTTTGAATTAAATATGGATTGGTATGAATACATTGTAGTCTGTTGTGTGCTATTTTTTAGGTGGCAGCATCCTGACAACCAATTAGAGACAAGGATCGTGCCGTGGATTATGGCTATAACTGACAACTGAAGATTGGCTTATGGGTTATAATTGACGGTAGTGGTGATTCACGTCTCTCATTGGCTGACAGGGTCTTGCCGCAAGACAAAATGAAATTGGTGCATGTACATTGTATAATTGAAGATGACAAATGATGGTAGACCGAAATATTGCAGTGTATTAGTTGTTGCAAGCAAGTCTATTTCCAGGCCAGGATATTTGGCTGTGGGAAAATTTTGTATAGCATTGTAACATCTATTAGCAAATCCAAAAGTGAGTGAAAACTTGTGTAGATATTGTCTTCATACAACAGTGAAACATGACTTTAACAACTGCACACATTTGTCCACCCACACCTTGAAGTGTGGGCAAGTCTTCCTTCTGCTCAAATATTAGCTGCAATCATGGCGAACCACACAAAGGAGGAGATCGTTCACATGTACAACGCCAAAATTAAAGGTATTTTATCGATCAGTCATAAGCTGAACCAGATATGAACTGAAAATGCTCACGTGTTTCATTATATGTTGTGGTTATATGTAATTTTTAACCATGGCCACATGTTTGCAACTTCATTGAAAGTATTATGATCAAGGTAATGAACTATAATCACCGCCGATTAGGTCATGAAGTATACAAATATGTAATAAGCTGAAATAAATTACTGCTGTCATTGATCACCACTTTATATAGCAAGTGTAATTACCGTTGGCCAAGTCCTTCAAGCCATATATGCCGAGCTGTGAAAGCTCATTAGACATGCAAATTATAAATTAGCTGACATGAAAATGTGAAATGACTTTTGATATTGTTTTAACCTGGTATAATCATCAATGTGCATAGCATGTTTTGCCAACTTTGATCAAGTAAATCCCAGTAAATATTCCTAATAAGCAAAGTTCATTTAATATGTAAATTAGGAATTGGCTTAAGTAAAAATGCTTAATGATTTTCAATAATGTTATATCATGGTATCTGCAATATATGTAGAAAGTTTTGTCAACTTTGGTCAAGTTGATTCAGATATATATCTCTAATTAGGAAAGTTCATTTAATATGCAAATTGGGAATTGGCTGAAGAGAAAATGCTGAATGACTTTCAATAATATTGTATTATAGTGTCTTTAATATAGCAAGTTTCATCAATTTTAATCAAGTCAATTAAGATAAATATCCCTAATTATGAAAATTCACTTAATATGCAAATTAGGAATTGGCTGAAGTAAAAATGTTTTTTGATTTTCAATAATATTATATCACAGTATCTTTGATGTATATAGCAAGTTTCAACAACTACAATCAAGTTAATTCAGATATATATCTCTAATTTGGAAAGTTCATTAAATATGCAAATTAGCAACTCTCTTTCATGTCACCCCATAATGGTTCCCACTACTGATATATCTTTGTGTGATCAACATTTGTAGCAAATCTCATCAAATTGTGTGTACTCATTTTTAATAAATATCCATTTTTTCTAAAATCATTAATTATGCAAATGAGCAAAAAGTATGCAAGCCACACCCATCAAAAACTAATCAGTTCTTGACATTTGCTTACTGAATCTATATACCAGATTTGATTCTGATCTGATGGGCCGTTTTTGAGATATCGGACCAACAGACAGACAGACAGACAGACATCGCTGCGACATATGCTCACGTGTGTAAACACGTGAGCCAAAAATGAGCAAGTAGAAGTACTTGATAACATTGTAAACAAAAGGGACACAGTGGCCGTACTGCCAACTGGTTTCGGCAAGTCGGATTTGTACATTTTGCCGCCCTCATCCTCGATGAATTAGATTCACCTGGGGGTCCACACATGGCCATGCCAGCTGAGAAGTATTATGGCAGAGCAGAAGTCTTCTCTGTTGGGCAAAGCCAGGTTAACAGGAACCTCACAGATGGATGAAGCTACACATAAGGTATGTATAGGTTGTCTTCAATTCTTAAGTCAGTCAAAAAGGTATTTACATAAAATTTGACATAGCTATTCCAAATATAATATGCTTCTCAATTAAATGGTGTCTTTTCACACAGAGAGAATAGTCAAGGATGATGAATTCTGTAAAAATTTTGCAAGTAAATCACTTTTTTCTTTAAAAGTTATATTTTACCAGAATTGGTTGGTAAGCGTTATTCGATGCCACTCTCAGTTATTGAGTAATCTAGAATTCTGTGGTTGTTGAGTCACACGTTATTTAATTGTTCCAGTTGATGTTTATATATTTATCAGACTACACACAGTGTTATAGTTTTAAATGTTATTTATTCCAATGAATAAAGGTGATATGGCGCATATGCGCGCTCATGCGTGTGGCGCCTAGCCACCCGGGTGGCCATGCTCGCGCTCGCTGTGACCAGGTTCGCTCCGCTCACAGGTGCCCCCTGTGGGAGCCAGGGAATTTCGTTTTGTAGTTTATGGGTTCATGGGTTTAAAGTGCGCATTTGAAATAGAAGAAGCGAATGTGTTGCTAATGGGTCATATATATATATACATATATATATATATATATATATATATATATATATGAAATAGAAGAAGCGAACTGTATTGCTAATATGTGTGTGTGTGTGTGTGTGTGTATTAACCACCTCTCCCCATTATATAATTTACAGATTTACGACAAGCCCAGTATTCACATGTGTTCTTGGCCCCCGAAGAGGTTTTTCAGGACGCCACCACTTTAGTAGCCCTGCAGTCATTATCTGACAGGGTGTGCATGTTAACTGTAGATGACGCTCATATCACCTTTAACTGGTAGGTGCACAAATTAATATAATTGTACTGCACACTTAGTGCAATATGCTGCTGACACTATAAAATGTCAATGAAGTGTGCTGTCAGTGGATATACGTACCCTTACCGAAATTTAAAGCCCTTGCAAACTGTTACTGCAAATTTGCCCCAAGCTTCGCGGTAAATTTGTGGCAAACTGTTTGCTGCAAATATGCGGGTGGTTCATTTTTCAGATGCATATTAGGTTTCTTGTGAACTTGCTGCAAATATGCAGCAAACTCCCTGCCACAACTTTGCAGCAAATTTGCGGCACAATCCTTGCAGCAACTTCTGGCAAATTAATTTGAATGTTACTGAAAATTTGCCACAAACTCCATACAGCACATTATTTTGCATGTTACTGCAAATTTGCTCCATATTACACATGCAAAATTCCCTTCAAAAGTTGGTATAATTCCAAAATACTCAGCTGTGGAATAAACTTTAAAAGTGTTTAAATTTACCAATGTCAGTAATAGTAAGAAGACTAAATACATTATAGCAACACAATTAAGTGGCAGCAAAATTTCTTGTACGTACCACAAGTTTCAAAATGTTTATCTTCTCTAAAAATATAATAAGTTCAGTTCAGATATGTACACACAGAAGTTGTAAAATCACTTGTTGTAGACATGGCCAATGTCAGTGACATGGTTGAGAATGAAACCATGACAAATCTTAAGGCAGCTAGACTGGACAGCACAAGATTTGTTTTATCCAACTAAGCTCAGAAATACCAGTTTCACGAGAAACAATGGTCAGCGCAAATAGTTATTATTTAATAAAAAGAAAAAGAAAAAAAGTTAAATTCAAATTGTGGTACAATTTATTTTGTATGCCATGTTCATTTCATGCCACATAAGTATCTTCAAGATATTTTCTTCTGACTTGAGAAGTTTCAGGTAACATTTACATTACAGTCAAAGGCTGCGATTTGGCTTTCTGTTCTCTGAATTTCTTGTCCCTTTAGAGTACCAGCAATGCATTCTGAAAAATACAAATTGTTCAGGGAAGAGTGTAAGTCTTTTACCGTTTGACCAAACATTGTAAATTTCATGAAAGAAATCAATAATTATTCGAAAATGAGACAAAATCAAGTTGAACAAGTCATCGTTGATGACACAGTCCCCACTTGTTAATGGGTACTTTGATTACAAGTCCTCAGAGAGGATAGAGTCCTCTTCATTAATTAGGTCTGTGATAAAAATACTTTGATACAGATGGCGCTCAATGGCCAAGAATGAGTTCCATGGTGATGAAAACATAAAACCAATGTAGGCCACCATCCTAAAGGTCATTAAATGAGTCAACTAGGAATTAATCAACAGGATGTTGCAAAACATTTTTGCATCTTATCATAACACTGATAGATTATCACTGGTACCATTATTTTATGAAGTTTGATGCAGTGCTTCTGGAGGACATTCACCCTAAAAACAAAAGTTCATCATGTAAATGCAAATTGGCAATTAATTTAATTTATTGGATTGTATCGAAAAACAAATCATTGTGCACATGTATGAAATAGGTCAATGTCCTTGTACCAACTTTGAATAAAATCGGTTGAGAAATGCCTGAGTTATGGCTCTGTACATGAAAAAATCGTAACAAAATGGGCGCACAGCAGCCATATTGGATCGTATCACAAAACAAATTAGCATGAATATCTATGACATTGGTCAATGTCCTTGTACCAACTTTGAATAAAATCGGTTGAAACATGTCTGAGTTATGGCTTTGTATATGAAAAAATCGTAATAAAATGGCCGCCTGGCGGCCATATTGGATCATATCATAAAACAAACTGACGTGCATATGTATGACATAGGTCAGTGTCCTTGTACCAACTTTGTATAAAATCGGTTGAAATATGCCCGAGTTATGGCTTTGTACATGAAAAAATCGTAACAAAATGGCCGCACGGCAGCCATATTGGATCATATCACAAAACAATTTAATGTGCATATCTATGACATTGGTCAATGTCCTTGTACCAACTTTGAATAAAATTGGTTGAAACATGTCTGAGTTATGGCTCTGTACATGAAAAAATCGTAATAAAATGGCCGCCTGGCAGCCATATTGGATCATATCACAAAACAAATCGACGTGCACATGTATGACATAGGTCAATGTATTTGTACCAACTTTGAATAAAATCGGTTGAAACATGTATGAGTTATGGCTCTGTACATGAAAAAATCGTAATAAAATGGCCGCCTGGCGGCCATATTTGATTGTATCACAAAACAAATTGACGTGCATATGTATGACATATGAAGTAATCCTTGTACCAAGTTTGAATGAAATTTCTCCAGGCATCTCTGAGATATCTGCGTGAACGGACGGACGCACGGACGGACGCACACACGCACGGACACGACCAAACCTATAAGTCCCCCCGGACGGTGTCCGTGGGGACTAAAAATTGAAGCAGAAAAATGCATAATATTCATGATCGTTATTAAATTAATAATGATTAAAATGTCCAACAACGGACAACTCGCTGTATGTTGTTTACATACAAAACGGCGACAATCTGCAAAAATCTCAGCACTTACTGAAGTAATTATATACTTATAGCTATACTGACCCAATAATATTTCGAAGGCATGATTACACTTACCAGTAGTTTTCGTGGTCACTTACAATTGTAGCCCTTTCTTTCATTGCAGGGGCCAAACATTCCGGCCATCATACAGCCAGTGTGGTGATCAGCGCAGTTATTTTACGTCGGCACCCACTTTAATTCTGACAGCAACTTGCACAGAAACCATCAAAGAGGGAAAATTTAAGTCCCTCTATCTAACAGAAACGGATACCGTGGTTGTTGCTGTGCCTCCTGACAGGTAATAACATTTATGCTTGTGAACAAAGAATACAGGAGGGGATTTGGGTACAGACAGTTGGGATATTCAACAGGCAACCAACTTTGTCTGTGGAGTTTGGACTTGGCATAAATCATTATTGGCAGGGGCCAGGGAGGGCTCTTCCATACGAAGAGCTTACTTTATTATCCAAGTCACAGGCCTGATGCACCCGTTGCATCAATGTCATTCCACAGCTACCTAGACACCAATGATTATAACGAAATGGACAAGCGGGGACTGTGTATAGTATTCAACATGCAAATACTTTTCATTTGATATATCACTCGATAGTTTAAAAGTATATTGTGAGTAGTGAATAATAAATATCTAATATTATATCGCATTTTGACATGTGATATAATGACAATAAAGTCAAGTATAACTTTAAAGACAAATGTAAACTTGGAAACCCCCCCCCCCCCATTTTCACACTAAATTGAATGTTTGAGTGTTGTATTTTGGACTGTCCAGGGTACATTATTACCAACTTTTTGGCCTAGAGCCACCCCCTCAGCAGCCTGATTGTCGACAGCATGTCATCCTTGTGGAAGTATATTGTACTTATCCGTGTAATACCTCCATGATGGAATTCACCCTACATTACTGCCAATATTGATAAGTCAACACTAACAAAACCAAGTGAAACTATACATTTTAGGCGGTGGTTTGTTCTAAGCAACAACATGGAAATGACACTATTGTTTGCTTATACAGACCCAATATATATCTCAAAGTCCAAAAGAAAACCGGCTTAAAATTGGGTTGTGAATTGTCCTGGTACGTCAACCAATTGGGGGAAGATATGTCAAGCACACCAAAAGCTATTATATATGTCAGGTATGTATGTATCTATCTATCTATCTATCTATCTATCTTTCTATCTATGTGTGTGTGTATGAAGAGGAAAAAGTAAAAAAATATTTCGTGTCACTTTTTAAGTACAGAATTATTTAAAATGAATGTTTAGTACTGATGTTTCATACGCAGAAAAAATGACAAATTTTAATGTACTAGCTTCTATAATATTTACTTTTTACCAATAAATTAATTTGCATAGGAAAATAGCAAGTTTAGATCATGTTACCTTCATTTGACAATGTTCCCATACCAAATCTTACGCAATTTGATTAAACCAACAAGTTGGCCTTTAATAAAATCTGTCAATGTATGTTGAAACGGCACTCTTTTCTTCAATTGGGGCATTCCTGGTACAGAGAGGCTTACCTTCACATACATGAAACAGTGCTTTCATTGTTACAATTTCCTTCAATCTTGATATACAGGAGTCTCAGCCAACTCGTAAAAGCTGTCAAAGATATGATGGGTGAAGTCAGCCTTCAACACCCCTACTGTGGACCACCATCAGTGACATCGTGTGCTATGTACCACAGCTCATTGGAAGCCCAAGACCAAGAACGAGTGCTGGCAGAGTTTTCAAAGCCACATTCTACCATCTGCTGCCTCATTTCCACCATAGCGTTTGGAATGGGCATAAACGTTCCAGATATTGAACTCATAGTACATTTGGGGGCACCTACCAAACCAAACCTA
>LD348136.1:29861-43087 GCA_001465055.1 Ptychodera flava
TTTAAATATGGCAATGAATATTTAGCTGAAAATCTGGCAACCATGAACGATGTTTTTCCTGTTCTCCTTGTGACTGATAAGAGTACCCAAACCTGTCATCAAAGCAGTCATGACAGGACATATAAGAGTATTTTTCGGATCTGACATTTACAGTTTATCAATATCCCAGTACACCTGTAAAGCTAGTATCTGTGCATGGCCCGGGGCTGCCGCATTGATTAAAAAAAGAAATATTAACGTCTGTTAAATAATCGGAAAAAGCAAACAAGAAATTTCGATTTTGTCAGAATTAAATCGCTTTTTAAATCTGAAAAACAACCAAAAAGAACAGGGTTATTATTTTAATCATAACTTACAGAAAAAGATAAGATTTAAAAGTGAGACCATACTGGCATACTCCTAGGCTAACGACAGCTGTCAACCGTAGCCAATGTGTGAATTGAATTTCATTTACCTTTCATTTGGTCCGGAGATGGCAGTTAATGGCTGCCATTCCATTCCCCATACACAATCTTATGACAACAAAGTTACCAGAGCAGCTGTAAAGAGTAGTTTAAATGTAGTTCATGTCGAGTTCACTTTACTTTCAATTTGATTCCATTCTTATGACAGTTTAAGTTTGACTGAGATGTTTTGGTTTTTTATGTTTGCTTTTGCTTCTAAATTTTTAATGGTTATTTTTCTTTCCTAAAAATCGATATTTCTTTCTTCTTTTCATTGCTTTCAATTGTTTTTGATTCAATTAAACTTTTCTCCCATCGTTTCTAAGTTTTTGTTTGATTTTAATTTGTTTTTCTCTCCAAATTATGGGACATATTTTTCTTCATTTTTATTGTTTTTTGTGATATGTGTATAATAAAAACATCTTTCGAACTTTATCAGCCTTATGTTCAAATTATTACTTAATAGATTTTTAGTACGGACGGACATTACAGTTTTTTTGACAAAATGTCACGTGACCTCAGTGACCTTTGACCTGAAATGTACATATTTGTCCATAACTCAGTAACCACAAGTGCTACGCCCTTCATATATGGTATGATGGGACACCTTATGACGCGACATATTACCTCATTAATTATGCGCACATCTAATTTTGAGCGAGCCAATAGAGAGGTAGAGGTCTGATTTTTGGTATATAGGGATAACTTAGCAATACAATTTTTTTTGACAAAATGTCACCTGACCTCGGTGACCTTTGACCCTAAATATACATATTTGTCCTTAACTCAGCAACCACAAGTGCTACACCCTTCATGTATAGTATGATGGGACACCCTATGACGCCACATATTGTACCTCATTAATTATATGCATATCTAATATGACAATGAGCTATGGCTTTTGACCATTCTGCTTTAGCGTAAACTCTTTTGATACGTATATTTTAATAACTTTATTTCATTAAACACGATTGGAACTAATTTGGTATAATTGGATGGTGAAGTAATGTTTTTAATATCTGCAAATGTAAGCTCATCTGCTTTTCTTGTTACGTTACACACTTGTTTTATGAGTAATTTGAAATGTTGAGATATTCAGCTATAAGGCAGCTAACAATTTTGAGAAATTTGAAAAATATAAAGATCCAATTCTCCCAAATTAGTCCCAATCGTGTTTCAAGTTCTTAAAGCCACTCTAGCTGTATCTAGAAAGCATTGTTTTTATGATTTTACTTTCAAACTATAATAAGTCTGTGAGAATGTACTAATTTAGGTGTGTGTAGACATACACCTAAACTCTGGGACTGTAGCCCTATATGCACGCAATTTTGAACAAGATAAAGATTACACTGCGATTATATGTTTGCCCAAACATTAAATCGCAGCTCTACGCGGAAAGCAAACATTTGATCTGCAATCTGCACTGAAATCTTCACATAACCTGCACAGAGTAGTCAAATGCAATGCGTAGGGCTAGGGGTGAATGTTTTCAACAGTGACATTGTATGTTCTCTTTCCTTTGTAATATTACCAATTCTTATAAATGGCGGGAAATCAAAATTAAAATTTGAATTTACTTGTCTAATGCTTCACAAAGGAATTGTTTCCTTATGCAGTGAAAGCCCATATCCGTTCAGAGGGTAGAATTCAGAGAAAACCAGGAGAGAATAGGTTGATATTTTGAGGTCAGCAAATTTCAAGAGTTACAGCTATATGGGGATTTACTATTGTACCACCTTACTAAAGCAGTGTTTCCATGTGTCATTTCAGTTTCTTTCAGTTTCTATAAATAAATCGGGGTTGTTTTGTTTTTGTAGTATTTATTGCATGATACCTGTTTAGACTCCTGTATCCGTTCCTAATTTCAATTCAAATTTCAAGTCGAAATCACGAAACGTACCCTCTTTGGTGGCTTCCGAATATTAATGCGCAGGCCTGGGCGCCGAGTGGCTCATAGCAAATCGAGGTTTACGACGAAATCAAGGAATTAGGCGTATTAGACTACTTATGTCGAGAATAAAAAATGATCACCACACCGAACTCCTTAGAACTGCTAAATGACGTTATGATAGCCTTCAAAAATCGAGATTGCTTCGTAATTTCGCGACTATTTCCAAATTCTAGTATTCTGCAACAAACTGTAGGGCCTACGATCGGTTCCACAGCTGAACCACATGCCACGGGAGAGAATACCAATACCAAGTTGTATGGATCGAGGTGCCTTCCGTATCAGGGAATCTGGGCCAATTTCATAACCACCCATAGACAACTTCATAAGGTAACCTAGAGTTAGTGGTGCATTGACGTAATAGAAGTCGCACGAATGGCCCAGTTCGGCCATTCAAATACCTACCACATGATGGAAGACATCGTGCTAATTTTAGCTATATTCTCAAGCCATGAACACAGTGACCATATCATTACTTATTCAAGGTTCCAGTGATATTGATTTAAAGCTGTAACTATTGGTAATATTTTCATCGCGTTTAAGTTAGCAGACAGACAAGTTCCTTGTCCTCTTGTTTCCTCGGTAAGTTGAGGTGCATAGTATTATAAACTTTTTAATGCAATGCATGCACTGTGTGTGAAATGTAATATTGCTGATAAATCCGGTATAACTCGTACGTCTACAATAGCAGCATTGGACGTACTCATGTACCAGGTGTGTTTCACAACTTAAAACCCGCAACAACTTTTGTAAAACAAGGAAGTGTACATTACAAACAGAACAGAACGTAAATAATAGAGCATTAAATGGAATAAATAAGACATGCCAGGACGTCAAATTCCTGAGTAAACGTTCTCTTGTACAAGTGAAGTGCCTCTAGCCGGCACAGTGCTGACTTCGACTAACCCCTACGGAATCCGGACTCCCCGAATTCCGTCGCGGTGTCTTGTATGCTGCCATAGCCAAGTGTGTGATAGTTGGTATCCTGATCTTTGTCAACGAGAATCGCAATATCTTCGTCAAATGGTTCGGAGTCCATTTTCAGTTTATGATGTTCAAAAGAGCTACCAAAGCCCTTGGTGTAAACCTTTCCTTCGTTTGTACAATTAAGTTTATGGTTCTTTTCAAATTCATGTTGAACCAACACTCTTTCTGGTTCTCCATCCGCAAACATGCGTTGCGTATCAGACTCCATATCTGGCCAATCTTCCCAGTAGTCTCGCAACAGTCTGTAGTTTATCTCGTAACCCCTTGGTCCAAGTCTTCCATATTTTTTCTTTTGCAAAGTTAACAGTGCCATGTCCAAAAAGAAGGCGGCAAAGTCGTATCTAAAAGTTGAAGAAAATGGTTTAATTAACACGAGTGGGATGGAATCTTGCTCTATGCTTGGAGAGTGGGCGGCATGAACTTTGGACTGCCTTAGCTACAAAACGTCCGTAATCAGTGTAGGGAATGTTAGGAAAGCAAGTCTCACAATCGAAGGTAGTCAGAGAACATCCTTCTAAGAGATCACAAGAAAGGGCAAGTTAAACATATTTCCATCAAAGTGGAAAAAATTGAGTTTCCACCCAATTTGCATTATTGACCGTGCTTTGATTTGTATTGTTGATTTGACCCCTAAATAGCAGACAGGCGCTCTATGTTCAGTTTCGTTCCTCCTGGCACCCTGCGAGTGCCTCAATGTCACGATATTGTTTGCATATACCAGGATGTTTATACTGTATTGTCAAGTAGTCTTACCTGAGTCCCATGGTAGCCGTCATTCCCAGTACGTCGAGGACGTGGGCCAAGTTACTTGTGTGATCGTCTGAAAATATTATCCACACAGCCTCTGTGATGTACACGGTCACAATGATAAATTCGATTAAATTTGAAAGCGCCGCGTGCAGGAAGAAACAGACCGATAAGAGACGTATTCCGCACACGTGAGCGTTTCGGTAGACCCAGGTAAGAGGGCCGCTCTCGTTGGCAACGCACAGAACGATGAACCAGGTAATAAGGCCTACTGGAAGAATTAGATATCTACCTGCACCGTAGTGGTGGATCTGGTTGTCAGCATAGGCAATAATGTAGTAAACAAAGACAGCAAATAGGGTGAAAACGCGTTTCGCAAACCAGCCACACTTGAGAATTTTGCGAAATCCAATCCCTTGTCGTCCTTGACCGTCATGACAGCAGCCCTTTACGGGAAATCTCAGATAGAACAAGAGAATGAGAGACGTCAGACACACCGAGGCACAGGGCTCAACAAAATCGACATAGGTAGCGACTTGATTGAATGTGTTGTCCGTAACATTGCACTCACTGGCCGACACAATGTAATGATCGAGGCACTGAAGTTCTGCAACAAACTCGAGAATCACCAATGAGATCGCCACGATCAAGACGACAAATGTGAGAGCATAAAAACACGTAAAGAAGGATGCCTGGCGTCCCCGACAAGCCATAGCTGCTGAATGTTGACTGCTTTGATACTGCAAAAAAAGATATTAACTTTTATTATAATTTAGTGCTTGTTTACCACATTGTTTTATGACCTATTAACGTTTAACTATCATGGCGCGTTGACCCGACATAAACTGTGTCAAAAGTTCAATTTCCGGGCCGTCACTGCGAACGACTCTCTGTTCCTTGTGTTTCGATAGACGTTGACGAGCAAGATTGAATTGTATGGTCACACTTCCTTAGTATAGGGAACAGTATAGACGGAAGATAAGTGAACAGACTTCAATCGCTTGTACGGGAAAGTAGTCAAAACTCTCACAGCAAATCAAACTTACGAGGTAAACTTCCACGGATTATGTCTGACCTGTACACCAAGTCACAGTTCGACCTTGAGTCAGGTCATGGCCGCCTCGGCATCACCTCCATGGGTTTTGTGTTTAGGCGGACTCTGAGTCGGTATGAGCTTATCTGCCACAAAGACCTTTATGATAATGTTACTTGATTGACTGGGTTTGTGTCGTAAATAAATGACGTCATCACCACGAAGGGTCTTATGATCTGTCATTGTTATATGTTTACAGTTTCAACGCTTTACGTCAGCACATTTTACAGTCACATTTACCAATGCAATGATAACAAACCCTTTAATTGTCCAGTCTGGATATCAAGATATGTAATATCGCCTGGAACTGACATGAAAGGAAAAGAGTTTCATGCCATGGTCCACAGTAAACTGCCTACATAAAGAGGATCATACACAGTAAACTGCCTACATAAAGAGTTTCATGTCATGGTCCATAGTAAACTGCCTAAATAAAGAGGGTCAATCGGAGTGCAGTAAAATTCACATGACATGGCAAGATGACGCTATAACACATGTGATCGGCGGTCATGCCCTCAGCTGATGGGAGCGTTTGGTTATTATGGCTGGGGGTGGGTCTGCAAATGCTTCCTGTGCATCAGTCAAAATAAGTGAATCCCCTACCCTTTAAGATGACAAAAATTTCTTGACTCCCCCCCCCCCAACACATACACATTTCTGGAGTAATGATGCTGCATTCACAAACACCTTCTGGAGGAAGCGATAGAATCCAAAAAAGTTCTAAGATGTTTTCAAATGACCCCCTTACAAACTCACGATGCATTAAATCTACCCTTCTGACTTGCTATAATTTTGAAATCCCCCTCAAAGGGATTGGACAGAAATCGAAAGAAAGGGTTTATCAACATTCAAAATTGACTTTGAGCACGGTAAACAACAGTGGTAGCCGACAAGCATAATCATATACAGGCTGTTGGCAGCCATATTACCTGTCATCCCTGCCATGTATGCAGTGGCGGTGATGCAGCAAAGTGTCGCCATTGTTGTAACAAAAGGGTGGCGCACAGCCGTCCCATCTTGAGAATTTCTTTCCTAAATACAATGCCATCACACATAACTCACCGTGGAACATGGTATGCATTAACCTCAACTGTCTGCTATCAGGAATTATTTTCATCATGCCATAAAAATGTGGTAAAATGAAAGTGAAGTGCACATGGATAAAATGACAAGTCACGAAGTTTATTACGGGACTACATGACGCGTATCTTTGCTCATGTTTTCATGTTGGCCGAAGCTACACATGATATCGTTCCCTTCTACAAAAGAGGAATTCAAAAGCCACGAATGAATGGAATATCTTCATTAAAAGTCAAAAGCTGATTCTGAAATATTTGAAGGCGTGCTATGTCGGAAATTTGGTTTTGAAATTAATGCAATAAAATAAAATGGTAATGTCGATTTTTGTAACATCTCGTTAATATATCGTTGCGTATAGCGACGGTCAGTAACTTGATTTTGCAACGGCTATGCGTGGATTTCGGAAAACGGATTAAAACTTACATTTTTCACAGAAAAGTTTGCATCGCGACGGCCTATATGGACTCAGTGTAACTTCTAATGATCGAACCTTTGTCACTAGCACTCCTACAGTGCTAGATAAGGATGCGGACGTTTTCCAACCCAGTTACCGAAGAGAGAGGCACAGTGAAGTAGCGTGCGTCTTATATCATGTGAACTCCCTAGAAAAGTATCCATAAGAAACCGCCAGCACTCGTCCACTCAATATTGAAACAAACCTGTGAAAGGTTGGTTTCCTTGGTCGCACATTCAAATCCATCCTGTTTATTTTTCTCAACATGGCGCTGCAAACCATTATTTCAGGGTCAAATGTGGACAGTTGTTATCAGAATAAATATTTCAAGGTAGAATGCACATCGGAGACAAGATATTAAGACTCAAAATTATACAATTCTCTCCTGGCCTACCACTTGTGGGGGTTCATTTTAATAAATCGCTTGGAATAAGAGGTATTTTCACCGTCTCAGTTTTTTGAAAAACTTTATTTTCCCCCTAGAGTTACCATAGGGTTGGCAGCAATTTTTTAATCACAAATATCGGTAAATGTAATGTAATTGGTCTCTCCACTACCAAAATTGCACGGTGGCCCTTGAATTCTGGTCTTGATTTGGTAGGAGTATGGCTGAAAGTTTCATGTAGGAAAGTTCGAGCAAAAGTTTAAGTCTTTCATTTTCGAGGCACATACTATCTTAAATTTAAAAAATGTTACAACAAGATATTGCTACTTTAGAATTATTTCTAATCCATTAGAGAGACCATATTTTACATTTTCTGAATATCTTGATGAATACAATAGGCGTACAATCTTGTCCACCAGGACTTTATTATTTACATATTACTTCGGCAGTGGCAAGTCATGAAAATATCCATAAATAACTTGAAGATAAAATTTTATGAGGAAATACTTTCAACATGTTCATTTTTCCTAGGAAAACAAACCTTATTTTCAGATTTCACCGATGGAGCAAGTTTACTTCTAAATTTTTAGCATGATATCCGACATGCGAGAATATAAATGTGCTTGACTAGTCCCGAGTCGCTTGGCTTTTCTCGGCAGCAGTGTGGGCCAACGATCTACGCAACAGCCCATCACTAGGAAAACAGCTGGCTGAAGTTTCTTCAATTTATTCTGTTTTGATATTTATATGCCCACAGACTTGGCGCAAGTCCAATTCATCGCAGTTGCAAGCCCACTCTAGCTGCTACAGCATATCGTTGGAGAACAGCTCCCTCGAATTTCGCTCAGCATGCAATTCTACAAACGAGAATTTCCTTCTTGCTCTCCAAGGTGACCTTGGCTTGCAAGTGACGTCAGTGACAGATCAGAATGTGTTTACCATCGTGTCAATATCTTCTCACACATGGTTTTTGTCTGCTTTCCTCATATACTTCATTCCATTCTTATGATGATGTTTAGGTTGAAGATGAACTTGAGTCAACCATGGAGTAGAAGAAGTTCATGAGCTGAGCTATCGCCATAGATCCTTGCAGAGTAGAGTTTTCACACCAGGTTAAACACTATACAGCTATGCTTCTGTCAATTTTGCAATAAATCTGATATATCTCGTTAACTACAAACATAATAGTTTGAATCGAGAAAAACACATAAGAAGCGATGTTTACCAGGCCCACCCTCGGCTTGACCTTTGCATGAAATGAAGCATACTCAGACAAACAAGCACTACAACTGTTGACCTTTACGTGTCGATGTGTGTGTGTGTCGATAATCTGTCGAGTATGTCGAAAGTCTAGATTTTAATTCCAGGCCCTTCTTTAATGTTGTGAGGTTTGAGGACTGTTCGCCAACGGCACTTGGATGTGCAATAGCTATATTGTAAAAAAATTGAATGTGTGCCGTCAAGTTCGAAATCAGGTTCAAGCGCTACCTGCGTTTTATCCAAGAGGGTGACGAAGCGTGTATTCTGTTTGTATCCGAAACGTGACATATTAAATCATGCTGCTTTTGATCGTTTAACCATCAAGTTTTCCATTTTTGTTAAGAATTGAAAATGATGACAAGAAACCGGCGGACCGAACACTTCAGTTGGATACGATTTCAGCTACCTGTGGCCCAGCGAATGAAATATATGGCGCAATGGCAGTACACACACACACACACACACACACACACACAAGACCCACCAAGACACACACAAAGGCATGGACATGTGGTCCAAGAATACAAAAAGAGAAACTTTTGAAGTTGGATGATTGGGTAATTTGGAATATTTTATTAAGAAACCATTGCCTCATCACTTTGCACACACTAAGAAGCATGTGCATGTTAATGCGAAACCTGACATGCTCGATATTCATGTTGGCTGAAGACATGCCTACGTATACTTTTGAAAGTTTGGTGCACTTTAATATTACAATTTACACAAGCTATTTTATTTCTGAGGGCCGTATTTTCATAACTGACGATTTATATGAGTAATGGCCATTCAGTGTGCTCCATATGATGCCATTCCAGTCCTCGTTCAACACACTGGAACTCTGGTACACGCCATTCAAATTCGAAGTAAAACAGCTGCTAAACCACCACCCTGAATGGTACACCTGAGCGCAGTTGCCGGAGTGGGAGTCGTTGTCCATATCTTCGGTGGAGAACTGCTGTCCGTGGTGAACTTTGAACTTACTAGAGATGTGGAGAAGGGAGTCACCCGCAGAGCCGCCCATGAATTCTCCAAGGGTCAGTTTGTACATGCTCGTCGGTCCTCCGACTTTGAAGTCGCTGTAAACAGCCGTGAACGATTTTCCTGACCAATCTGTGACAACAACGCGCAGTTCGTAGGATCTTTTACCGGAGGTAAGGTAAAAGAGGTTGTCGTTTCCGAGCCAGTGCTCCGCGGAGAGATCACCGAACCCTTCCTTGTAGCCCAGCCAGAGACGGTTAAAATCGACGGAGCCGTCGAGTCGCCTCTGGAAGACGGTCCACCCTTTGCCGTCGTCCATTTCACAGTAGACACTGATCGGCTTTGGTGATGTCGCAGGCCAGATAGTGTACTGACCCTTTGATGTCAGTCCAGCGTTGAAGACATCTTGGCAGTCTAGAGGAGGTAAAGGAACACATGCTCAAATTTCAAAAGGTGCTTATACAAACGCTCTTTTATGAAAAATCTATAGGTACAAAAACACTCATGGCGCGCGTCACTAAGCAATTCAGAGTCTTGAGCTAAAATGTGTCACCTCATTTGTGAAGCTCACCTGAATCCCTTATCACAGTGAGTAATATTCAGAATACTTATTATCCGGGTCGACTTCATGTTCTTTGAAATGCTTACTTTATCAAGTTTTGATGTGGGGAAAAATGAAATCGTCACGGTTTAGGAACGATGGCACCAAACGTTTCAAAGGCCTGGTTTGTTTATGACCTTTAGTGAATTGAAAAAGTCCCCCATTCAATATTCAACTTTCAGCTGCACAAAGCCAAAACACAAAGGAGTTTATTTAGCCGTTTTTCAGTCACAACATGGTACAAAAGTTACTTCATTTAAGAGGGAAATACGTCCGTTTTGAGAAATATTTGTGAAAGGATGCATTGTGTCGGTTTGTTTGTGTGATACTCATAGATGTCTCTCTCCGCATCCATTGCCATATCGCAAGATTTTCCACAACTTGTTAGTGTCTGTGACTTGTCTTAACGTTTGCAAAGATAGCGTATATGTATAGGAACATATACGGCTTTTGCTGGTGTGTAAAGTACAGAAAATAGATGAAATTCAGTTATAAGACCAGTTATATTTCTCCTTTATCTAGTATGTCAGACTGACAAAGATATTAAGCTAACATAGTATTTTAGTGCAACGTTATTGCCCCCTCCTATTTGAAATGAAGACTTTTTGCATTAAAATGACAAAAAATATTTTACATTTATGCAGTCTTCTAGTACATGGTCACAAGATTGAAAATTTGTCATAAAACAGATGTTTTTTGATAATAATATGGTATCTGAATACTCAGAAAGATATAGCGATATGTTCTCAACCCTAGTTGTCATTTCTATTAACTTGAAATTCATTGTCCGTCAATGCTATGTACCTAAATATCGGCTGTCCTTTTCCTTGGGTCCGTCGCTCACTATGCGTGAAACTGCCAATCGTAATGCTGTGACTTCTTCTACGAGCTTTTCAACTCTGTTTTCCAACTCGTTCGAATGGCAAGACGCGAAGTGTTCTTCCGGAACGTTGAACCTAAAGACGCATCGCTTCTGGGCGCTTTCGACGAGGCTGGCTGCGACTTCCGTTGGCGTGCCTATCAGAACGGCCAGATTGTAGAGAAGGGTTGCACGGATGAGAATGAAAACTGGCATGGCTCAGTAGTTGCAGACTTTTTCAAGAGCTGGATTCCAAATGTGACTAAGTCAACTGTGAGAACACGGCTCGTTAACACAGCGGGAGAAACAGACCATAACACCAATTTTACAGCATGGAAGTGACGCCCCGCCAACCGACCCAATGGTCCTCAGCAGTTGACCCATGTCTGACCTCAGAGCCATGGCAGTACGCGACGGTATCTCTTAGACATCTTTGCACTGAGTCATGCGTATACCAGCCAAACTCTGCAAGGCGTTTCGGCGGCAGAGTACCCCGAAACTACTTGATATTCACTATGAAATTATCATTGTACATATTCACTGAGGTGTTGCTTCTGCTACCCCCAATATTGTGTTTGATTCGTGATTGATAATAGTTTCTCGCTTTCTCGGCACTGGTAGCACGCCCTCTATCTCAGCCAAGTCCCGAATATCAACGGCAGAAGGTGGTTAAGAGAACAGTTTTCGAAGTTCAAGACTGACACCACTTTACCCTTATACAAAGGGGAAACTTGATCTTCTGGAGGTTTTTCAATCATTTAACATTCGGATATCAAAGTCGAATCATATTCATGTACGCATTCTGAGCCTGTAAATTTATAAGGAATGAAGCAAATTAAGAAAAGGGATGGTACACCAATGATAGGTATTTGGCCCTCGACTCTCATGAATTTGTGCCGTCAGCTACACAATTACGATTGGACATCGCCATCTACAGAGGCAGAGAAGTAAAACGTATCCTGCGGTATTAACAACTTGAACATACCATCATGTAATTATAGATTTTACCAATCCATCTGACATCCAGTTTATGTACGAGGCAAGTTTCTGTAGATCCTCAAGCCTTCTGTAACATACAGTGAATTACCAGCACTATCAGAATACCATCTCAATATCACAGGATTTTGCACAGTACGAACAACAGTTAATAAATTTCGAGACCATGTTTCCGGTATTTATCTCATAGTACTATTCTCAGACATTCGATTGCTAACTTGATATATATCTACGGATATTTGTAAGCACATGTAAATTTAAGATTCTGCCGACAGAAATTTAAACGACTGATGCACTGGCTATGATTCTTCGAATTGCTTTTAAATTTCCGGGGAAAGCCGACCGGCTCATCTGTAACTCTGCTCACAGTATCCGGAGCGAAAGATCAAAGCTTACGACTCGGTTCGTTGAAATATTGTGTTTTGTAAATATGTTCTCAATTGATATCTTTGACCTTGTACATTATCTACATTACCTGAAATACATACATACATACATACATACATACATACATACATACATACATACATACATACATACATACATGCATACATACTACGTATGTACCCATGTATGCGTACGATGGACACGTACGTATGTATGATGCAACTGTATCGAAATATATTCTATATTTTATCTATATGCATCTATGTTAGTACATGACACGTTAGTCAAGCTATCTATCAACCCCTACGTACCAATTCTCAAAGTCGCCTAGTTGACTGTTCCTCAGTGATGACCCTATCGTCCGCACCATAGTTGACTGACAGTATGACTGCACGATTAGAGACTTCACATCATGTAAACACGAGAGCAACTCAGCGAGCAACAAAACAGAGAAAGAAAAAAGTGACTTCTGAACATCGCTTACTAACTAAGCAACTGCTCCATTTTAAGGACTTCAAATTTTACATTCAGGATGATTTTAATTTATTGATTGAGCACATCATAAATTTTGATGCGACAGGATTATTTTCCTCGATTATAGAACCCAGCGTATGCGGATTTGTGAAACAAATATCTCGCGAGAATTATCTTTGACTGAGAAATTCATCATCACTTTCACGCAGTCAATTTCGAATCAAAGAACTCTCTTCTGTGTAACAGCAATTTACTATTGCCCGTATCATACGACTAGCCGACTTCATCAATTGCCGATTACCACGAGACAACAATCAAGCGCGATATTTCTCTCTACTTTTGACATGCAGATGTCGCCATTTTATTTTTTTATTTTTTTATTTTTTGAAATATATGCATGATGATGTTTAAGATATATCCCCAGAATTATTACTATGTCTTTATGTTAAATGAATTGAGCTCCTTAATCTTTAAAGCGGCGGTTTTCAATTTTAGAATGTGTGTAAAAGTGGAATATTCAGTAGTACAGTGAGC